>VNJV01000533.1:0-16604 GCA_008042635.1 Drosophila nikananu | reverse complement strand
TGAGAGAGGTACACTGGGCGAAACGATCGAGGAACTGCTGACGGTGACTTCACAAACTATTTCAAAGGATTAAATTAACCATTTGTTGTCGTACAGCTAAGAAATACCTTTTTTTTCTAAATAAGAACTAAATATTGATAATCTTAAGGCTTGTCTGTATGTCCATTTGTCCGTCTGTCCGTTTGTTCGTTTGTCCATCTGTCCGTTTGTCCGTATGTCCGCTTGTCCGTCTACCAGGATATAAGGCTAGATCTTAAAGACTATAAGAGCAATAGATCGAGATTGTTAAAAAATAAATAAAAATAAAATTATTTAAAACTGATAAACGAAATAAGCCAAATGTAAAAATTAGTAAATTTAATGAACCAAAATTGTAAAAAAAAAATAAAAGGTAATAAAATTCTACTTTTGTTAGAATTTTTTTTTGGAAATTTTTAATTTAATTTAATAAAAGTTATCTTCAATCAAAGTTCCATTGGCTTGGATAATCAAGCATTTTTGTTTTAACTTTTGTACATTGTATATAACAAATAGAACAGATTCAATATTCCTGATTTTTTCTCCGTGTTCATTTTTAGCTGAGAGGAAAACCAACTCGCGCCCTCGCTATATGTGGAGAGTTTCTTAATTAAAAGCAAATTTCATCTCAAATAATGCCGCTAAGGCAGCAGCAACAGCAACAATTAAGCAATTAATTTATTTCAGCTGTGTGGCACTTTGAATAGCGGGAAAAAATCCAAGCCGAGTAGTAAATGGCCTGGCAGGCGGCCAGATCGGATCAAACCTGTTGATCGCAGGGGCCCAGAACTACGAAACACAAAATGCGGGCAGTGCCCAGAGCGACAGGGCTAAGCCAGGCGAGTATCTGCCAGATACGAGTGCGAGTACGAATACGAGAACGAGTACTCTCATTGCATTACTCTCATGTGTGTGTGTGTGTGAGTGCAGTTAACCCCTTGGGGACTTGCCGTAGTTTCACAAGGCAATGCAAATTATCTGGTTACAATCGAGGGTACAACTAAAAAGGGGAGGCTTGGATGCACTTAGATCGCCCTGCTGAATCACTGCGAAGGTGATTCATGCACAGAATTGCAATTACCTATAGAGTTTAACGAAATTTAAATGTTTAGTATAATACTGAAATGATAAGGAATAATTGCCATTTGAGAATTTTCAAATAGTTCCATGTTACATGTACTTCTTAGTAAAATTCCAAGGTTGTTTATTTTATTATTCTTTTATGAAATGCGACTAAATGCCCTATTGATTACCTTCAATATATTATTATGTATCCTGTTTGGAAGATTTCAATATATTATATATGAGCATTGAGCATTTATTTCTTCTTATTTTATATACTTGTGTTATTTAGTTTAAAAATCTATAACTATTTGCGCATAGTTACTTTAAAGGAAAATTATTAGGTATTACTTACTAAGAAAACAACTGAAGATAACCCTAACCCATAGATGCATTTTATCTTTTTACAATCTCAATCCTATATCATTATGAATATCGGGGTTCTGGGAAATTTTCCCATTTCCCCAATCCAACACCGAAAACCCAGCGGACTCTGACTGCTTTGATTGACGACCTCTATCTCATGCATGTCTAATGATCCTTTAAATGGCCCCAAGTAACCAGTTCAGCCCCTTCTGTTGTGGATTGGGTAACGCCCCTTGGGCTAGTGTCGGGGGATACCCAAAGTGCGACCCACTGTTGAGATCCAAGATCTGAGAGATCCCATAAAACGGTGACCAGTGGGTTACGTGTGCCACAGTGCACAGTGGAAAAAAACGGTATTTTAACATTTTCTGCAGTAAAATTTAGATCAGCAAGTTATTATTTGGTAAGCATTTATTATTAAATTATTAAAATTAATAATAACTATTAGATCAAAAATGCTCGAATTCAAACTTTTTATATATAATTAATTTATAATTTTACAAATGATTTAAAAAAAAATCAAGTTAATTTGAATTTAATGAATTATATAAAAAAGTAGTATAACCTATGGAACTAGGTTTTTAATTTAATTTTATACATATTTATATATATTTAAACTTTTTATAGAGTTGCGTTTCGGAATAAAATCTTTTTCTCAGTGTGCAGGGTAACCCCTGAAATAATTATTTAACTGGTGGGGGAAAATATGGAATCATTTCAGTTTCAGTTAGAAATTCTACAAAAGGAGGGGGCGGTGGGTCCAAATGGGTGGGAAAGGAAGGCTAAGAGAGGGAGAAGATGGAGCCGGCACGCTTTTGTGATCAAACCAGTTTGCGGTAATAGCCTGGCTTTTGGAATTAGTTACCGCTTACCGCTGCTGGATTTGTACTTCCAACTGGAATGCGCCCGGCTAAAAATTCCCCCGCCCCGCCCCCTGTGGGATAGTCACTATTTTTAGCATCGCAGAACTCCATTTAAATGCAATCAATTTGCAAGTGCGCTGAAGAGAGTGGGAAAGAGAGAGTAGGTGAGGAGAAAACAAACAAACCGCTACACTGCCACCCACTGGGTGTATCTTTCTCTCTGTCTCTGGGAGCGAGGAGAGAGCTTTCTGACTTTTATGCTGAGCAGGCGTTTCCAGAGAGAGCTGCAGCAGTGGCAGAAGAAGAAGGCGCAGCAGAAGAAGCCGCAGAAGAAGCAGCAGAAGAAGAAGTCGCAGCGTCAACAGAACGAAAACGAGGACGACGAAACTGCATTGTTGTCATATTTCGTAATACGCTGATGCAGCAGCGAAGTGGTGGTGGGGCAGCAGCAGGTCAGCAGAGAGCAGAGCGCCAATAAGAGAGCGAGAGCGCAGGAGACTTGATTTTAATACAAGCTTATCAGCAGAGCGCCAACGCAGCGGCGGCGGCCCCAAGTGGCTCTCTCCGGCAGCTCCCCGTCTCCCTTTGAACCTCTCTCGCTCTCTCTCACTCTCTTCCTCTGGCGACTGCGCTGCCTTGGCTTTCAACCATTTGGAGCCATTCAAACGCTTGCTTCTTGCCATTCCATTTCATCCGCTCGTCCGTCCACATCCACTTGCGTTTTTTTTTTATTTTCGTTTTGCGTTTTGCCAATGAGAGCCATGTGAAACGGGAGCAAAACGGGGGAAAGAAGGCAGACAAAAATACCGCCCACTTGGACTCAATCCTATTTCCATTACCATTCCCATATATTCCATATTCCCAGCTCAGTTCGTGTTTCGTGATCAAAGCTTTCGGTTCGGCTTCGGATCTCCTCGGCTATCTTCGGGCCTCTCTTCGGACAGCGCTCGGCGCTCAGGACAAAAGCGGTGTTGCGGCGCAAGCTTCTGCGTTTCAGTTCTGATTGGAGGTTCGTGCGCGGCGTTTCCTCAGCTATTTTTGCATTACATTTGTTGCTGTTTTGCCTTTCTGCCTTTTTTGCAATTTCGCTTTTGGCTTCGTGTTCACCTTATTTACCTTAATTACGTGTAACCAACAAACAACAACATCAACAAACACAATATCAAGTGCCCAAAGTGTTGCAAGCTTTTTTGCCGAAGAAACCGCAAAACGGATTACTAAGAATCTTCCAAGAATAGGTAAGTGTCAACATTTTCAATGGAATTATGGAAAAGGTCAAAGCAGGAATAGAGGAAACTCAAACAGGTTTCATTGAAGTGTTTTTAAACAATACTCCTTCGTGCTCGGCGCAAAAAGCTTTAAAACTCTGCCACCAAGATTCTTTGAAGATTTGCACGCAAATGTAATTTACGTGATTTGTATGGCTTTATTTTCAAACAAAGTCTATTCTTGTTATTTTCGTAAAAAATTTTTATAATTAATACTTTAATAATACTCTATACCGAAATACGTTTAATACTATTGAAATTATGAATTCCCCGAAAAATATATAGATAAGGATTTTTATAGGCCCCGCAAGGAATACACATTAACTGATAATGATTTCTTGAATTTGATTTCGGATCAGTTCGGATCAGCTGAACTTTCGAAGAACTCTTTTCGAATGACAGATTTTCCATAGAATTCCGATTTCAACAAGGTCAAAACATTAGGACTCATAAAGATCAGGGAAGAAGCTAAAATCTCTATTACAGCCTGGCTGGCGGGAAATCCAACTAGAACCACAAGCTTACATGCAAAGCTTGAGCTTATTGGAAAGGCAGTCGAGGGCATGTGTATCCGTCAGTACAGATACAGGCATGCGGTTCATGGGGAGTAATGCGCCACCGCACTAGATACCAGATACCAAATACTAGGCACATAGATACATAGATACGTCCGCTTATTTGTCGGTCGTGCTTCAGTGATCTCTGTCATTTGCAGTCGCCCATTTCCTTTTTTTCTATCCCCCACTTCCACATCCAGCCGTTACTCGCCTGTTCGGCGCACCCCTTTCGTTTGTTCCAGCGTCTTCTGCGGCTTCCAACAGCTTCCAGTGGCTGCCAGTTAGCAGCCTGGAACATTCCAATTTCCATGCTGCCGCCACATGCGATCCCCCAAGCAATTTTCTGAATGAACCGATTGAGAGAATGTGTGAATGACTGAGTGAGTGATTGAGCAAATGAATGAATGAGTGAGTGATTGAGCAAATGAATGGATGAGTGAGTGAGTGACCCATGAATGAGAAATACGTATACGCACCAATTGAAAACTTTTTTCTGTTTAACGTAAAAATATTTAAAAATTACTAATCTTTTATGTCTAATAGCAATTCCCTGTGAATTTTCCCAATTCCCTTGGAAGGTTGGCTGGATGGCAACCCTAGCACACCTGCACCTGTGCACCAAAGCCACAGAAATTCAATTATGCAAATCCCAATTTAAGATCACAGCCCAAAAGCCCAATCTCCGCTTCTGATCTGCATTTGTTTTGGTTTTGTTTTTGTTTTAACCCACTTCACACACTGTGGCAGCGGTGGTGGCAATCATGAATTATTATTTTGCATTGGCGCAAAAAGGAAACGAATGCCAAGTCTCTCTGATCACACATAAATTTGGCGGTTGTTTTGTTAATGAAACGCAAAGAGCGAGGGAGGGAGCGGCAGGGTGAGATATGAAACGGTGATATTTAGCTCTCTTTACTATATTTGTTTCTTGCTCTGAAAGCTTTTTCCGTTTGTTTGTTGTGCTCGCACACACACCTTGCGCTCAGTTGAAATTATGCTCAAATTATAACTGTTGTTCAGCGACCGGCGATCGAAACAGTTAAAGCAGCGAAACAAGAAGAAAAAGCAGCAGCAGGGAAAAAGAGAAGGCCAAACAGAAAGAGGATGAAATGACTAACAGTGCCCAAAATGATCGAAGCGTTCATATTATTGTTATTGTTGTTGTTGGGGTTTTTTCCCCAATAACAAAATTAAGTAAAAGTCCACGCGGCGTATACGCAATATTAGAGAGCGAGAGAGACCAGGATAGACCAAAAACCTCTCTTCCCAGCACGCTCTCTTTCTACACGCAACAAAACAAATAAAACTTCAGTTTAATAATTATAAATGCCTTAATGTAAGAAAATATTTACACAAAATTAAGAAAATAAATCAATTACTGTTTTGTTAATTCTTGTAATATTAAAAATAAATCGATATTTTAATGTTATTCGATTATTTTAGCTTTTTTCAAATACTTTTAATATGTTACTGGGAAAATATTATAAATAATGAAATTACTTTCCCAGTGTGCTCTGATGGCCCTTCCCGGTTCCTGTTTTATTTCAATTTGTTCTCTTCAAGCTTGTTTCTCACAAATATTACTTATTTATCTGAAAAATACTCCCTGATTTCCTGACACTTTTTCGGAATTCACAAAATTCTTCGAAACCAAAAAAATATTCGCACAATACATTCCTTAATTATTGTTATTTAAAATGATTTCATATTTATTTATTTAATTTGCAAGTTGCCAGCTGCCAGGCTAAAGAAGAATTGTCTGTTGTCGTCCGCTGTCTGCGGTCTGTTCTCTGTTAAGTTTCCTGTGTATATTCACGTGGTTCTTATTTCTTCAGCTTTACTTGGCGAAATACTCCTTTTGCTCATATTTCTCATATACGTTTTGCTTTTGGCATTTTGCTGAAATTTTAGCTGAATGCACTTCTGATTTTTATCACTCGACGTGGCTCCTTCGATCGGAACTCGAAAGAATGCCAGGTATTCTTCTGCCTTTCGGCTATCTGCTGTTGCCCCGATTGCCCGTCCTGATAATGCATACAAGTCGCTCATATATCTCCTGTTTTTAATTAGCAATCTGCTGCAAAAAACTCCGACTACTGCAAAAACCTAAATTCAAAAGTGGAACACAAACAAAAACAGTTTAAAAGTCAGCCAAAAAAATGAGGAATCAACAAAAAATACAAGAAAAAACCGAAGAGGAAAAGGTCAGTGACCAAAATATGTTTTGTAACTCAGGCAGAAATCTTTGCGAAAAGAGAACGGGCCAAGAGCCAAGTCGAGAAAGACAGAAAGCCAGAAGGCAGAGTTAACCCTTTGGACCCCGGATATAGTTCCCGTTCTCCGAATCTTCAAAATGCTTATAGGGTAAATATGAAACATTTTACAAGTTTTGGCTTCATTTAATGGGATTAAAATATGTTTTAATAAATAAGTGATCGATTCATAACATTAAGTACAGAAATACTATGCTAATGTGCCCTAAGTATATTTGAATTTTAATAAATAAGGGTTGTATTTTATTTTCATATATTAAGTAAACTTTAATAAATGTAGAAAAAGTTTACATATTCTAAAATCAGGATCTCTTCTTAGGGTTCTTCAAGAATTTAAAGGATAAATACATAAGTAACTTCGATAACTGCAACAAATTTAAACAAAAGGATTTCTGGTAATTTTCCAACCGCAATGCTCATTTCACAATTTCCGCCTGCTGGTTGCAATTTTTTTTTACATACGTAATTATATTTTTTTTTATTTTTTTTTTATTGTTGCTGTTGTTTTTAAGCCTTTTGCACACACACACTCATGCATACATGGGCACTTTAATTCAATTAACAACGCGGACGTCGCTGCCGGCGCAGCTCAATGTCCGCGTCAAGTATACGCCCTGTGGTGCCTAAAAAATATACTCGTGCCTGTTGTGCCGTTTCCTATTTTGCATTCTCCGAACGAAAAGCGCAAAAAGGAGAGCGAATGGCCAGGCATCCGACTTAAGGCTGCAGAAGCATATTTGTGTGCGTGTGTGTGTTTGTGGGAAAAGGCAACATCAGCAAAAAAAAAAAAGAGAAATAACACACACAGAAAAATAAGCAACTAAGAAATGCAAATGAAATGTAATTGAAAGCGACGCTGCCGGCGTCGTCGTCACTGGCTACCCTTAAGCTTTTCGAGGGGACATTGTCCGTTTGTGGGACGCGCCGATTGCCAATTGGGGATAGAGGATAGGGGATGGATAGCGGATGGGGAACGGGGATAACAACCAGGCAAGGGCACAGTGGCACATTAAAATATATATTCTAGAAAATTAATGCCAAGAAGTCCTCAGAACATTGATCATGATAATGATATCATATCGTTTAATACTTTTAACTTCAAAATGGGATTAAATAAAATAAAAAAAAAATAAAATTTCTTAAAATCATAATATGACCCACTGTCTCTCGCAATCCTTTTCCCCCATACATTTTTCACCTCTGCTCCACTGTACCGTTAGCTACACAGCAGGCAGGCGGAATAAAGAGCACATGACAATAAGAAAAAAGCTGTGTGTATATTTTAATCCTCTCAAAGAGGATTTTTCGATTGCGGCCGCTGCTTCTGTTGCCGCTTTGCACACGACACCAACACACACAGTCTTTCGTTGGCCAAGGAAGTGGGTGGGGTGGGGTAGTAGTGAATGACAGAAGCAAGCGTAGCCTCGAAGGAGCGAATACGAGGAAAGTCACCTCTAAAAAAGCGATCAAGCAATATCCCCGACGCACCAACACTCACGCACATTGCGCGATAAGCTTAATTGAGTGCGCGGCAGCAGTGGGTGGTGGTGGGAGAGGGACAGGTAGCGGGCGGATCAGCAGAAGGAGACGGAAAAAGAGGCGGTTGAGCGCTATCAACGCAGCGGCAGCAGGAGAGCAGCAAGGAGAAATATGAAAACAACAAATACACTGCTCAAATATGCACGCAGCTCCCCTGAGGACGTCGGCAGAGGCAGCGGCAACGGCCCCCAAAACGCACGAAAGAGAAAGCAGCACGCACTCACACTCAAACACACACACTGTGTGCTTTTTCTGGGAGTTACCCCGCAATCAAAAGAAAGTTTAGGGTATATAGGGATGTTAAGAGAGCAGGAAAAAAATTTTAGCAGAGTTACAAAAAATGAAATGTATCTATAAAAAACTTTAAATTTACTTTTTACTATTTTATGAATATTACTAAATACTTATTAGTACATTAACATAATTTATTACAGGGTATTCCGTTATCAGTCACCAATAGCCTTAATTTGCCTCATTCCCCTTTAGCCTTTGGCTATCGTTTCCTTTGTTCGTTGAACAAACCGAAGCAACACGAAGCAATCCGAACGATCCTCGGGAGCTTCTTTTTCTCCCTCGAATTACATATATGCGGGTGGGCGAACAGGAGGAGGCGGTGGCTGGGGGGTTATTTCGTCTTGTGGGGATACGTGACTGAAAATGCCTCATGGCGTCCGCTGGGCGCAGCTGTTTCTAAAAAGTTTCGTCAGAGGATCGAATCGCTGGCTGGATACCCGCAATTGGGTCAGTTTATAAATATCCGCGCCACATTTTCTAATTTCCATTAGCGGCGCCAGGAAGAACGCCCACATATTTTAGGGGGAAAGGAATTTAATTCCAAGCAAGAATTTCGTTAAATACACTGTCAACTGAGGAAATGATTGAATTATTTATTTACTGAAGCTAAATATAAAAATTTTTAGACATTAGTTAGAAATTTAGTAATTTAGTAGTAGTTTAGTAACATTTCCAATGATCTTTATTATCACAGAATGACTTTTATTAATCGTAGCGCTATCTTCTACAAGTAAGACTCGACTCATGGGCTTTATTAAATTATTTTAGTGACAGTATGGCTTGTCTCACTTTAATGTCAGAGATTCAAAAACCAATTGCTTCATAAGTCCCTAAATTCATTTAAGAACCATGTGCTAACTTCCTCCAAAACTTAATTCATATTCAAGATAATTATTTTTCCTGTATTCTGAGAGCAGAAAGCAGACACATGTGTTCTTCAGTTTCCCTCGGAGAATGCCGGCATTCTACATTCTAATTTAATTTTGGTTCTCTTTAGTCGTCGTCGCTCTCTTCAACGCCTCTGTTATCGCAGAAAGGCGGAGAAAGCTTATTTTTCTTTGGGTAAGAAACAGAATTTCGAATACTCACAGCTCCTAGAAAAAAAGGGCAATCGAGCCATTCCTGACTCATGAATAGCCTCCCAACTGGTTGCTGGTGCCTTTATCTGTCCGTGTCCCAATGGCAAAGTACGACGAGTACGTACATGAGTACACACTGCTATCGTGGAGGTACTTCCTTTGCCTGTCTTATCAGCTAAATGCGGTAAAGAGAATTACAAATATACGCGTGGAAGGCGAAAGGAAAAAACACTGAAAAAATGTTGAAAATGTAGTACGTATTCTTAATTTTCCAGAAATTTATAAGATGTATCCTTTATCCGTCTTTGGCGTTTGTTATTAAATTATTTTCCAGTTTTGAGGGTTTCTGTTGGGTTATTGTGGTGGCCATGTGGACAGCGGCTGGTGGATCGTCGAGTGGCCAACCAAGTGTGTCAGTGCGATTGCCTCGGAACTTTCCCCGTCCGTCGATGACCCGCATTTCGAATGTCTAAATTAAGGACACCGCCATAAAAAGCTCTTCGAACGACGAACGACGAACGCGACTGCGAGGGCAAATGAGTGGCTGAGGGGCCGCTGTGTGTGTGGGTCGTCGAGGCGTTGAAAACAGCAACAAAAACACAGGCATAGATCAATATTGCTGACAGCCACGGAAGGGGGCATCTTTTTTCCAAGGGGATACAATGAGCGTGTTGCAAGACTACGCCCTTCTATGGTGCGCCTATGAGCGACTGACAAAATGCCAGCCAAAAAACGATTTGGTAATCAGCAGCCAAAACGAGTCGACAAGTATTCGAGTCCCAGTTGGGGGTTTTTCCTTAAAAAAAAAACACCCAAAGGAAAAACTAAGTACGCCGAAGGAAATATGGATAAAAACAAAATGTTTCTGGAAAAAATTGCTTTGTAAATGAAATAGACAAACGATTTCTGCCTCTAACGAAGACCACAAATCAGTCAGTGTTAAAGTCGCAGTTTCCCCCTAGTTCCAGATCCCGCCAATCGCCAGGGTGAGCTCATCCAGCGAGGGCAACTAGTTTCCACATCCTCACTCCTCTTCCCCTTGTAAAAAAAATAAAACAGCCCCATGTAGGAGACCCTTCCCCGTACACCTCCTCCTTGTCTGTTTTCATAGTTGACTAGCCGAAGAGCAGAGCGATTCTTTGTAGTTTTCGCCGGCGATCACTCCTCCGCAAATGTTTGCCATATACGATAGGAAACAGTAGATATATGATCATTATGTACATAGATACGGTTGCCATTACAGCCATATGTTTTTGAAGCTGTGTGGACATTTCCAGAGGTTTTTAACTATTACATGAAACACATTTTGATTTTGATAAGTGATATATTACTGAAAATTGTTTGGATAATTTATCAATCTCTAAATTAAGAAATAGGATCTTCATTTTCTCAAACCATTTGCAGAATAACCCATTAAAAAGCGAAATCAACAATTCGAAACAGGTTTTTAAGGCAAACATTAAATCAAAGAAACGTCTTTTTGAAATGTCAACAAACAAAGTTTACTTAGCAATCGATTTATTGATACATTGGTAAAGATAACAGGCCATAGATATACAAGACATATGAATATAGCATATACAAGCAATTAATAAATATCAACAAATTAAGATATGCTTTGGATATAACTGAGGAATCACCAAATTATTAGAGATCTTGCATGGTTCAAACCCTTGTTCATTAGTGATTGGAACTTGTGACCTATTTTTGCAGCTTTGCTAGTACTTTGCAGGCAGAGCTATGAAAAATCGATCGTTGATATTGAAATTTCCCCAAATTATTAAATTTCTCTATGAATTTCATTTCAACATATTTTGCAAGTGGGTGTGTTGTGTATGTCCTACAATGTTGTATTATATCTATTTGAGTGTGTGTTTATGTGTGGCATTGACAACGGCCCACCTGCTGGCTCCTCACCCCTTTAAAAATACAAAAAATAGAAACCCCTTCTTTTTGGAAGCTTACGTGCTTCGTTGCTAACCTTTTTTGTTATTGTTGGTTTTCGCCTTTTAATTTTTTTTCTCTCTATCTCTCTCTCTGTTTTTGTTATGTTTAAAGCCAAGCTTTTTCATTTTCTCCTCCTTCTGCTTCTTCCGTTGGGTGCCTACGTGCAAAGGAATTTTACACTTGGCGAACAAAGGCACAGCAGAGCGAAAGAGAAAGAGATAGAAACGGACAGAGAAACAACAAAAACAACAACAACGGGACTTTATGACAGCCAAACGTCGTCGCTAGAAAACCAAGTGGGGAGAATTGGAGGGAAGAGCGGAGATTTGGTGAGAAGAGGAGAGGAGTGGTGCATGTAAGCAAAGTACAAAGAGCTCTAGCAAGCTTCCAGCAACGGCGACAATTTCGTTAGCCCAGGAGAGTTGAGAGAGAGAAAAGAATATTAGAAGAAACATTACACTGAGCAAAAAAGAACTTGCAGATCCTTAGGGGAATATTTCAAAAGGTAAAATTAAAGTTTATTACATCAAAAGAGCCCTACACTTGTAATTCCTACATTTAATCCATATTATTCAGATACTTTCTTTATGAAGAGATCTCACGGATCAGGCTTTAAAATTGCTTTGACACCCTCTTGACTAGTCACTTTTTCTCCATGTAGAAGGAGGGACGACTTAACTTGGGAGGTTTCAATTTCTAGAAGCTTTCAAGGAAGGTTCGAAGAGGGGGAGCGAGCAGGAGGGCCAGAGCAGGCGAGGCAGAGAAGCGGGACATGTGTTTTGTGCCAACCTGCGATACCTGTTCCGCCGACGAGGGACGGACGGAGCACCAGAATCCGGCCACATAACATAGCTAGCAGCGGTTACTCAGTTAGTCAGTCATCAACACAGATACTCACCAACACCCAAACAAGCTAGCGCTCTTCTAACGTATCTGCATCTCACTCGCGCTCTCTCGCTCTTTGGGCCAACTCATTCAGTGGCTTTCGGCGTGTGTTTACACGGCACAAATAGCGCTTGAGGAAACCAAAAAAGAAGAAAACAAAAAAAAAAGCACAGAGGCTGAGCGAGCTCCTCTACCCCTATCCTACTCGCACGCACTATTCGTAGACAAGGTGCGACAGGGATGGGAACAGGGGGAGCGACAGACACTCACGCATGTAGCAATCACAGGCTCTGGTGATTTTTTCGGTGGCTCAGCCCCAGCCTCGCTGGATGTCGAGATATCACTGTACATTGCGGGGGCGCCTCAGCCAGTGTACTGTGTGTTGATTGTGTTGTGTGTGGGCCACATGTGCCAAGTGTCACGCACACACCGCCAAGACTTGGAAACCCACTTTGAGCCAGAAAGATATTGGGTAACAATTGGCAGCCACAGATCCACTGAGCCATGCCAACGGACACAGTAGAGTCTGGTAAGGGTTAGGTCTATAAATAGATCTGTGATCAAAGGTTATGTACAACTTTAAGTATAGGGAAGACCTACGATCTTGGAGCCGTGGGAAGGTCTTATAGGTCCCTAAAGCTCTAGGATCTGTGATTTCCTAGCATTTGTAATGCAAAGAATATTATAGGAAGATCCCCAGATACCAAGTATCCAAAGGATACAAATGAATTCGTTAAATGAAAGATGGCCAGTTCCATCCAAACTATTATATTGGAAAAATCACTCTTTATAATTGGCCATCCTCATTTTGGTTTGTTTACCAGTCTTCAAACGGGTCTTCCTCCGCCGTCAAAAAGTAAAAATTCCGTTTTCACTCCCAGTCGAAATTTCAACATCATCATGATGATCAGGGTGAAGAGACGGAGGAAGCATCATCGTTAATTTGTGAGCCCTGTCACCGATTATATAGTATGAACTACCTCCATATAACCTCCGCTCTTCAACACACACTTAGTTGTATTGTTGTAACTTTTTTGCTGATAAAATTCGAGCAGGAGAGCAGGCCGACAGCCTCCCCTCGCTCCCTTTTTTTTTGAGCAGGGAGATGGAGTGTATAGCTCGAAGTTGAGAGAGAGGAAGTCGTTGAGCGGTGGAGCAGATAGAGAGGTTCATACATATTAGACCAGAGACTAAGTAGAACGAACGGCAACAACAATGGGAAACCAAAGGCATAGGCAAAAGGCACTAGGCACCACTAATACTAGCAGAGCTCCTGCACTGTAAAAAATCAACACATCAAAGAGGACCTATTATTTTCAAAGAAGATAATTAAATGGATTTTGATCCCAAATATTTTCTTTATATTTTAGTACATTCTCTACATGATCGATTAAAAGTATAAAACCACCTGGGTAATAATAGTGTTTGGAGGATAGTGCACTGCGGCCACTGGGGTCTATTGTTCCCACCTGGTTATAACCTAATAACAACTAGCACAGAAACACTTTCCAAATTGATATGAATGCTATTTTTACTTAGTCATGATCTAGGGGTCTACTCCTTCAGGGGTATAAAAACTTCCCGAAGTTACCTTTCTTTCTCTTTCGATCAAAGTAGAATCCTATTTCTCCACGTGCACCACCGTGGACCATAGTCCGTACCCCCGCGTAGATTCAGAGTCAGAGCTCGGATCTGATCCCAGGCAAAGCTCCACAAAAGCCACTCAAAATGTAAAAAAAAAAAATATTAAACAGACTGAGAAAAAAATCCACCACCACCAACACGCAATAGGGCAAGGCAAACAACAAAAAAAGCAGCGCGCGGCTAAGGCAGCAGCGTTGACGTCGACGCCGGCAGAGGCTGAGCCAGCAACAGGAATTTACGATTCAGTGACTCTGTGTCTGTGTACATTTGTTGCTATTTCACCTGGGCTGGGGAGCTCCGTGTGCGTGTGTGTGTGAGAGCCTATTCGTTCCGATCGTTTCCGTTGCAGGGGTGCTAGAAGGGGTGATGCGGGGGGATAGTTGTAGTTTCTGTTGTTTTTATTGTTTTTGTTATTGTTGCCGTTACGCCTTCAGTCAGTTAATAATAGACAACAACAACTAAAAAAAAACCCACCAAGGTGTGTAGGATAAAATTAAAAAACACAGACACACAAAAAGGCACATACATTTAGACAGGGACAGCGAAAGAGAGAGGGAGAGAGATGGAGGGAACTTTACGGAAAGCTCCGCTTAGGATTCTCAATTCCAATCGGACTGGATCCGAGAGCCGCCACTCCACTTGTAGAATTTACAGCCCGCTTACGTAATCCCTCGCCTAAACACAAAAACAACAAGAGACACATAAAGACTCCTGCACACCAACACACTCACATGAGACTGTGTACAAACAATGTAGAAAAATACAGTGGAACATCCCTAAATACCCCTACCCATATGGGTTTTCAGGATATTTCCAATAACTACATTACATACAAATTCAACGAATATTTTGTTAAGAAATTACATATTTTTTATTTAAGGGCATAATTTAAGAAGTAGATTAGTCTAACGACTCCCCACTGTATGTCCCACGGATGAAACACGCCTGCGTCGCTGGATCTCGAGTTTCCACATGCTTTTCCAATTTCAGTGGCCTGGAAAAGCCAGCAGAGCTACAGATGGGGTGTGGTAGGTGCGCGGGGTGTTTCAGCCCAACCCCAAAATGGAGGCCCAACCCAAAAAGCCGACGTCGCCGCCGCGCCGACGATTGCCCTTACAACAACAACATGCCACTACAAACTGCGAGAGAAAAACCGAGGGAAAAACAAATCATCAACTGTTGCACACCCAAAGGTTGCTGTTCCTAGCTTTTTTCCAGCGCGTTTTTCTTTTTAACCCCGTTTCGCTGTCCCCTCCATCCACTTGGCTGCCCCTTCCCCACGTTCCTTCGGAGCAGCGCAGCGCTCATCGCGTGTAAAGGAAATTAAAAATTCAAAAAGTCAAAGGCGCAAGCAAGAGAGCAACAGCCAGAGCTCTCTCTCTCTCGCACCGACTCTCTCGCTCTCTCGTTTTTGTAGACTTGGGGACTACGCTAAAAGTCTCCACGAGTCGCAGCCGTTCCTTGTGAGAGGGGCAACGGATGTAGGATTGTTTTCGTGCTGCGCCTGTGTGCGGGCTCGCGTGTGTGTGTGTGCGCCGGCAGCGCGGTTGGCGCCGCTGCCTTGGAGATTGGAAGTTTGAGGATCACTCAGTGTATTGGTGTCAAGCGAGACGGACGAATTTGCTGCCCCAAAGAGAGTTTCTTTCGTTTCGTTCGGTTCGTTCGTGCGGATCCCTCTCTCTCTTTCCGCCCCACACGCGCCCGTCCGAACGCCCCTCTCGCCTTCGTCTCCCACTCTCGCGCTGAGTTGTGAAAATTTCCACAAGTTAAAATTAAATGAAGGAAACAACAAAAAATAAGTGCAAAGGAAGCAGGCGAATAAGCAGACGGCAGAAAAAGGTGCCTAGTAATAACAACTGCGGGCAGTGAATTAGCCACCCTTAAGTGAAAAAAGCAAAGCAAAATCTTTTAAATAAAAGAGAAACTGACGACTACTTAAAAAATAAACCAAGTGCTTGAAAAAGAAAACTTCGCCGTCACACCAGTCAAAATTAAAGGATATAGCCGCTGTGGATAAAAGGTGCCTAGTAATTTTTATTATACTAAATTCGATCTCGAATCTGCGATAAAACTTTGTATTTCAACAGTTGGTTTCTTTTATTCTATTAATTTAGGTTTGCGTTTGACCTTTATACCTTAAGATAGCTCAATAATTTAGGATGTGATGTTCCTTCTAATTTATATTCTCTCTTGATTTTTAAAAGATAAAAAAAATCAATAATTTCAATAAATTCAATAAATTCAATTCAATAATTTCAATAAATTTATAGACTTTTTTGGATCTTCACAAAACAATTCTTTAAAGTTCAAAATAATTTATAAAACTTTTAAAATACAAATTTATAAATGTTATTAATATGAACAGCAAAAACTAAATAATATAACATTTAGAAAAAGTTACTTGTATAAGTTTTTTAAATAAAGATGCTTTCCCACATACAGAACTAATAAAAAAACAAGCAAATGAAAACATTAAATTATACGGGAATCTACGAACAGGAAAATTAACCAACCGCAGATAGGAAAGAAAACGATAAGGACAAGCAGGCAGAAGGAAGGGTGTCCAGTAATTTAGGACTTTCAGTCGAAAAATAATCCCCCCGTAAAGTGATCTCGCAGGCAAACGAACCGCCCACCCCTAAAAAACATCCGCTCTTATCAGGCGCGCCCCGTCTATGTGTGTGTGTGTGTTTCCTTCGATGTTTCTCCACCTCGAGTTTGTGTCTCTGTGTGCATGAGTGAGCGCGTGAGTGGTGGTGCGCCGGCAGCGCAGTCGGCTTCCTGCGTCGAGGACTTTGACTTGCTCATT
>VNJV01000532.1:0-23347 GCA_008042635.1 Drosophila nikananu | reverse complement strand
TACAAAACATTCCGACCTACATACCGAATTTGGTGACTCTAGCTCTTATAGTTGCTGAGATCTAGGCGTTGACACAGACGGACAGACGGACAGACGGACAGACAGACATGGCTAGATCGACTCGGCTGTTGATGCTGATCAAGAATATATATACTTTATGGGGTCGGAAATGCTTCCTTCTGCCTGTTACATACATTTGCACGAAATTAATATACCTTTGTACCTACGGTACATGGTATAAAAATAGCACTCTATATAAATAAAGGCAACAAAATGTGGCCAAAAGCGAGCAACAAATGGCAGTTGAATCATTTAACCCTTTGGAGGGGTTAACACTTTACAGATTTCAATTTATTTTACAAAGATTTGTACATAAAATGCAAGGAAATTGTGAAAGATATTCGGGAAGTATTTTATTTTTTGAACTGATCATGATTACATAAAATATGTTTATAATAATAACTATATATATTTTATATATTTATTTAATAGATTAAGAAACCTTGCACACCCAGAAAAGAATCACCAAAATATTTAGATGCCCCCTCAAGTTTAAGCCAGGAAAGTAATACTTCAAAAAGGGTTAAAAGGTGTCTTCTTCCAGTGGCTCTAGTTGGGTGTTTAGTGGTTGTGTGTGGCTGTGTGTGGGTGTTTGTGTTCCCTAACGAATTGAGCAATCGGCGCCTAGACAGTCCAGAGACAAAGGCCAGCTGCTGGCCGTCATCATCGCCAGAGCCAGAGCCACGCCCAGAGCTCATCATCATGAGGTGTACTGGCTGTAAAGCTCTGGACCCGGAGCTGGACTCGGGAACAATTTAAAATGTGAAACACGTCTAATCCTTTGAGAGCTGTCACAGTAAATGCGAGTGTCCTCGCTCCCCGCTGGCGGCCACTGGTCAGACATTTATGAAAAATGATTATAAATGCACAAAGCAGGCGGCCCAGACAAGGAGCGGTGGCGGTGGGTGTGGCGCCACAGGAGCAGGAACCGCACAGGGGAGAGTGAGAGGGAGAGAGTCCTGCACCTGCACAAAAGTATCCTACGGAAAATGGCAGGACACTCGGGCAGAAAAATCAAGTACATAGGAAATAAATAAATACAGATTTTTATATGAGTGAGAGACTCTTCCCTCTACCTGTATTTATTTCTACAAAAAAAACATTTAAGTTTAAGGTTGCATTTATTTGCTGATATTTTCTAGGTTCTCCCAAAAACCTGCTGGACTTTAGAATGTCCAAACTCCCCTCTGTCCCAAAATTCCACTCACAGCAAAAAGGTGACGAAGCGCACCGAAGCTGGGCCAAGAGTCCTGGCGTCCAGGGGCCACCGCAGACCGCAAACTGCAAGCGCTGCTAATGAGTGGCCAGCCCGAGCAGGGGGATTTAGGTGGATCTGCAGGTGGACTCGTGCACTAATTGAAACAATGCCGGACACCTTGATGGAGCAGAAGCAGCAGCAGCAGGAGCAGCAGCAGGAGCTATAACCAAAAGCCAACAAAAGCGAAGGCAAAGTGGCCATCGGCAGTCGACGGGAGTCCTCATTTGATGAGCTCCCGACTTGGACCACTCCCCAGCCAAGCAAAAACCCGGGGCCCAATACCACGTCCCTCTGACACCCGCCAGTTGCCATTCAAATGAAGGCAGCGGCAAAGGCAACGGCAACGGCGGCAGCATTGACGGTGGCTTCGGCAGCTGGCGGCAAGTGTTTGCCAAAGCAATGAAATGGCCAGCAGACAGAAGGCAGAAGGCACAAAGGGGCCAGGAGGGGAGGATAGGGGAGACTACACTGAACCGAAATAGAGTTAACAATCTAAGTCTCAGGCTAAAAAGTGCTAGCAATAAGAACAAGCTTGTAAGTGTAGCAAGAGTCCCAAAGTCCCCAGAGAAGACTCACCTCTAAAAAGGTTTCCCCCCCCCCCCCCCCTTCTTTTGATCTTCCTGAAATTTCCCTCTATATTCCCCCTCCAGTATTTCCCAGTGTAGCACAGTGTTGCAACGAGAGCAAATGACTTTAAGTGCAACCATCGGCACAAGGAGCAGCTGATTAAGCTCAAGGATTTTGTCTCTGCAAATGGACTCTCCTCCTTTTGCTGCGCGGCAGCTGCGGCTGAGTGAGGAGGAAATCTTAAATCAATTAGCTGATGGTTGGCCCTTGGAGAGAGAGAGAGAGAGCTTAATTTGCAGAGGACTTGCATAAACCGATAATGTCCTGGCTGCGAGAGCAATAAGTAAACTTCACAGTCACAAGCTTTAAGTTTGAGCTGTGGCTATGTCCTAGCGCTAATTATGCGAATTATGTATGCTGCTTACCTCTCCATATTTATATTCCCCTTCAATTTCAAGTGTTTTCCTTCCCAAAAAACCTGCTCTCTCTCTCTCAGCTTTGTGCTCCTCTTTGCCGGCTAAGCTTGCTTAATCTGTTTATCCAAAACCAGGACTCGCATTTGCTGTGATTTCCCATTGATTCCCTTTGATTCCCTTTGATTCCTGACACATTCCTGTGGGCTTACCGGGTGGAGTTTTCCCGGGGGGGATTCGTGGGTATTTGGTTGTGCGAGGAAAAGTGCAAAAAATATGAAATCGGCGACTGATTTGCGAGCAAGTGATTCGTGTTGGCAGCGCGGTGCCAGGGATTAGCTTGTTGACAAGTTATTTCAAGCTGACTGTACGCCCGATTTTCCCCCGCTTTATCCCCCGCCCCCCACACACTTTCCCGACTTGGCCAACTTCGGATTGTAATTTGTGCTTAGCCGGATTATGCGGTCCATGCGGTCGGCGCTTGTTTCCGCCGGTTTTCGCTTTAGCATAAATAATTTATCATGCACAAATTAGCGTTGAGGATTCCGGCTTTATGTTGTGTCCCTGCCACAACCATACACATACTGCCACACACCCACACACACACCGATGACTGATGGCTGACACATTAGTCCGTCCGTCCGTCCGTCTCCGAACCCTTCCCGTCCCTGGCCGGGACACCCTTCTGCGTCTCCTCCGCCCGCGACGTTGACAAAGTTTCCTGTTTACTCTCGCCGCCACGTTTTTTTGTGGACAAAAAAAAATAATTTTGGTCAACCGCAACAATTTTTCGGCAGGAACGTGACACAAAAAAAAAGGACCTCGACTGGCAGGAGCAGGGAAAGCGCAAAAAAAGGATAAATTATGAAGCAGTCGGGAGTCGTCGGGGCCACAACTTTGGCCCAGAAGCCCGCCAGCCACGGGGAGAAAAGTGGTAATAAAACCCGAGGATAAATAATTATTAAATGAATATAATGAAATTATTAGATATTTTTGTAGATAAATCATTTAAAAACTGTGAAAAACACAATATATAATATACTTTCTTATTATAAATAGAAGAAATTATTTAATTACCGACTATTTCCTAGTTTGAATAAATTAAAAACTGTTAAAACGGAACTTTTAATTTACTTCCTTATTGTAAATAAAATATATATTTTCTTGAAAAAATAATAAAAAACAACTGTTAAAAACACAATCCATTATTTTCTTTCCTCCCATAAATAGGAAAAATAATTATATTAATAATATAAGTTATTTCCTAAATATTTCCTTTCATAAATAATTTAAAAATTGTGCTTAAAGCACAATATAAATTTATTAAGTTATTTCCTTTATATTTTATTGTGCTTTATGTTTATAATTTAATTATTAACAATTTCCTTGAATATATATTTTTTAAAAACTGTTAAAACACAATCTAAAATTTACTTTCTTAGTATAAATAGGAGAAATAATTTTATTAATTAATTAAATTATAAAAATTAAATTAAATTAATTAATTAATAAAAAGGAGAATTAATTTCCTTAGGTTTACAACTTAATTATTACCTATTTTCTTGCATAGTTAATTTAAAAACTGTTAAAACACAGTTTATAATTTAATTGCTTACTAAAAATAGGAAAATTTATTAGCTTTATTTTTTCTAATTTAGCTATTAACTATTTCTTTGAATAAATAAACACAATATATAATTTTTAAATAATTTTAAAAAGTTTTCAATCCAGTATACATGATTTACTACTTTCTTATAAATATTTAAATATGACCATAACTCTTCATCTTATCCTCCCTTAACTTTTTTTCAATTTCAATATTAAAATTCTAAAAAAAAAAAGGAAATCAAGACTCTTAAATAGTTTTTTTTAATAATAGTTAATTTCCCAGCAACTGCAGCTCTTGGCCAAGATGGTAGAAGCCAGCTCCTTGACTTGGGCTAACGGCTAATTGAGTGGCCACTTGGCTGGCATTGTGGGTTGGCACAGAGAACGCACAATTACCAGAGTTTTCTCGCTGTGTGGCCACAAGTTCGCCGGGCACGGAAGCAGCAATGTCGTGGGGAAACGCTTGAAATGTCCTGGCCAGGGCAGGCTCCTCCATTCCCCAACACCTCCTTCCATCCTTCTATCCAGAGCTCAGTGCTCCGTGCTCCGTGCTCCGAGCTCCTCGTCGTCCTGCTGCTGCTCCTGTTTGTCGTGCACTTCTAATGTAATCAACATCTTGTAGTTTTAATTGCATTTAGCGTTGCGAGCGGCGCCTAATTCGATTGTAACGGTCAGCTAACAGCCCTTTCGGCGGTGCCCAGCCTTTGAGTTAACCCCTGGCCTCCCCAGCACCCCATTTTCCAACCCACCTACACTCCCACCCACCCATCGCTTGTGGCACTTAATGAGTCTTGAAGGTAATTGGCCAGTTTTAATGGCCACGAGTTGACTTCGACATGGAATTCTTTGCCAGCTTCCTGGCGCAGCTTTCCAACTTCCTTCCTTCCTTCCTTCGGATGCACTGCCAATAATGGCCAAGTTAATTATAAAATCAACCAGCTACAAATACAATTTCCAGCGAAAACATACCCCAAAAACCAAGCACTTCAAGTCAAGAGATTTTTCTTAGGTTTTATTTTTATAATGTTCTCCCCAGTTTAGTATATAGTTTTATTTTATTATTAAAGTAACCACAACATTGGTAATTTCTTAATAAGTTCTTCTTGCTTTTGCTCAAGCAGCTGGAAAAGTTTCCTGAAGGGACAATAGTTTCCCAATTATTTTGAAATTACCCCCAGGCAAGATTATTGGAAGCATTAGTTCAGTGTGGAAGTTTGGAGACCCAAAAAAAAATAAATTGGTCGAGTAAAGTGGCTGGGTACAGTGGGTGGAAAGAGTGGGCGGTAAAAGTAGGCGGAAAGTGTGGGGAAAACAGGGGGCCAAGACACAACGCATATTGCACAAGACAGGAGACAAAGCGCGCAAACAAACAGACAGCCAACAGACAGCCAGACACACTGAGAAAGACGGCGAGTGACTAAGGAGAAGGAGCAGATTCGGAGACTTTAGAGAGGAGAATGAGGAGATTCGGAGAGGAGACTGAGGAGAACGAGGAGATTCGGCGACTTTGAGAAGGGAAAATGAGGAAATTCGAAGACTTTGGAGAATGAAGAGACTTGGGAGGCTGAGAAGAATGGGGGAAGACTGGGTGAACTCTGGAGAAAAACTGGGAAAGAGCTCCCAGGGACAGGAAGACCGAGAGACGAAAAGACACAGCAATAGATACTCGAAAAAAAACTTTTTCAATATGAGCCAAGCCGGCAGCTAAGCAGGGGAAGGGCCTTAAGGGGGGTGGTGGGCGATGTAGTGCTGAGGCACAGTGGTAACAACAGTTTTATATCTAAGTTAAAAAAAAAATAATTTTCCTTATTTTTCCAGTAATAATTCTTAGTTAACTAATTAAACTTATACGTGGAAATAATATTTAAATTATAACTGAAACATATGTATCTATATATTATTTATATATATTAAATATTATATTATACAGGAAAGCAAGCTGACTTTGGGCAGCCAAGGTTTGCATACCCTAGCAGTTTGAAATTTGTTATTAGAATCGTTTATAACTTAGCCAAAAATTCATTAATTTAGATTTTCCGTCTCAGTTTTCATGAAAAATTTGCAAACTTAATTAAATTTTTATTTTTAATTAAAATTTGCATAAAATTTGGTTAATAGTAAATTATAAATTTTTGAAAATAGCATTAATTTGGCTTTTCTGGGCCAGTTTTTATTAAAAATCTGCTAACTTCATCAAATTTGTATTTTGAAATAGAATTTGCATACATTCTTGACATTTTAACGATTTATACACCATAAAAATGTTTAAAATATTTAATTTAAATAAAAAAATATTTGGTGGTTGATGCGTTGAACATGAATTGTAAGCTTCTGACTAAAATTATAAGTATTAATATAATCATAATATATTGTAAACAAATAATATGCATATAATAACTATAGTTCATAATATAATATGAGCCTGTCAAGTATTAAAAAGCAAAGAGTCCTTTTATATTTATATATATTATATATTTGTTGACTTGTTTAAGAAGTAATCCTTATTATCTTATGAAAATCCAATCCGAATTTCCACTTGGGAACTCTAAGGTGATGCAATATTTATATAAGTTAAGAAAAAAAAGTTTTAAAAATGATATAACCCATATTGAAGCACCTTGAAAGAGTTAAATAATTTATAAACTTTAAACCAGTTATGTTTCCTTGATTTCTAATTTATTTTCTTTTCGCCAACCTTTTGCCCCACTGTCCTCGTCCTCGGCCCCACTGTCCTGCAGCTCGGTGACAACAAGGAGACACATATTTATTTTCTTGTTCCATTTAAAAACTTTATTTATTGACGCTGATAGGAATCTAGTCATCTATCTGTGCGTTTTAGCAGCACCGCACTGCCCCTTTTCCTCAATATCTTTTTTTGCGGCGCTGTGCGGGTTGTGCCTTTGCATGTTTGCCAGCTCGGGCAATAAAATCAAGATACAACTTGGGAAAAGACAAACAAAGCGCCAAGATAAACACTGGCCGAAAAAGCGACCACAAAGGTCCAAAGGGGTGTTTGGTTTGAGCGGCAAAAGCGAACGGGTTGCAGGCGTGTGAATCCCCAAAAATCCTGGAGCCGGAGTAGAAGGAGCAATGCTGGTTGGTCATTGATGTTGCCAATAAAGTGAAAGAGTGTCCAAACACAAATAAATGCGACACAAACAAATACAAGTGCACTGCGGGAAATTCTTTCTTCGTTTAACATGAAAGGAAATCTATAAATTATTTATATTCTTTTTTTATTCAGCTGCTCTGCCTTCAAATATATATTTTTAATGCCATAAAACACTTGAAATTATGTATGTAAAATCCACCATTAACCTTATTTTTCGCCTGATGCACACACTTTGGGATGTGGAGCTGGAGGTGAGCCGGCTGGAGAGGATTCAGAGCCGTCATAATCTAAAAATCTTGCCGCCGGCCGGCCTGGCGAACCAACAAACAGGCAAACAAACAAACAAATGGACAGAGAGACAGGCAGGCGGACAGACAGAAAGCGGTCTGGACTTGGGAGCTCATTGGGGAGTACAAATGACAAAAGGACTGGCCGGACTTCGATGATACCAGCCCATCCACCGAAAATCCAACGACAATGCAATTTTCATTACGCACTTGCCAATATTAAGCCAAAGTTTGGCACTGTCTGGCCGCCCACACACACAGCACACACACCCAGGGAAAACAAACAAACATCAAGCGGGACAAACACAAAGGAACACTAAGACAAAAATATGCACAAGTCCTAGGGAACTTTAAAGATTTATTTATATACATAAATAATATAATTTTGTATATATTTTATATATTTACATATTTATAACCATGCTCCATGCTCTTGATACTTATCTCTTTAATTAGAGATTCCTAATTTTTTCACAGTGCCTTCCCTCATACACACACACACCTCGTCCTCATGTTGCGGTCGTGGGCTTTGCGGTTGTTGCTGCCACGCCTACTGCCAAGGTAATAATGCAAAAGTTCTGATCCCCTTTCAGGCTCCGCCGCCCAAGTTCCAGCATTCAAGCCCAATCCCGGCAAGGAGCCGATAAGCCGCACGACCAGAAGCAGCTTTGGGCGGAGATGGAAGTGGATATGTGGACATGGCAGTGAAGAAGGAGATGGAGCTGGGAGCTGAGAGCTGGAGCTGAAAGCGGAGCGGAAGTGGAAGCCGCATCAACAAAGGAAGCGGAAATGAGCCGGCCAGCTGTCTTTCTTCGAGTGTATGCGTGTGGGCGGCATATTTGTACAGACAACCACACAAAAGGAGACTCCCAAGTGGGCAGACATCTAATCACTGGCTTCAATTAAAGTTAATTACTTTGATCGATATAAATAATTGTGGGATGTTAATCGATGGAGAAACGAATTGTGGATTAATTCACATTTTTGCTATGATTTCAAATGAATTATAAATACTTTTTAGTTTAATTTATATTGAATTTTATACCCCTGCAGGGATAATTTTAGTCAGACATCGCAAGCACTTTAATTGGTTTTTTGATCATATCTTGGCCAAAACTCAACCGATTTCAGTCTGGTTTAGGTTTTTCGTCTTAGTTTTTATAGGAGAACTTTCCTGCATTTAAAACTCGATATCTAATTTTTGGCAAATTTTTTGCCAATTTTAGACGATGTAGCCCCTTACATTTATTTGAAAAAATGGGTACATTTTTGGCTTAGAAATCACAAACATTTCAATTGGTTTTTTGATCATATCTTGGCCAAAACTCAACCGATTTAAGTCTGGTTTGGGTTTTTCGTCTTAGTTTTTTTAGGAGAACTTTCCTGCATTTAAAACTACAATTTTGACGATGTAACGGCTTACATTTTTATTCAAAAAATGGGCACATTTTGGCCTTGAAAATCGCTAACATCTGAAAGGGTTTTTTGACCATAACTTCCCCTAAACTCAACCGATTTTAGTTTGGTTTGGTGTTTCCTTCTTGGTTTTTATAGGAGAACTTTCATGCATTTAAAACTGGATTTAAAATTTTTGTCCATTTTTTTTTTCAAATTTTTGACGATGTAACCCCGTAAATTTTTTTTTTTTTGAAAAAATTAGTATTATTTAGATAACATATCGTTAAGAGGTTCTGAATACTTATTGGAATGCCTTTATATCATACATACATTTTTCAGATTCTTTATAATATTATATAATTTTTTATGAATTTAAAAAAAACGATATTTGGTCTTGTTTATCGATAATAGTTTGACAAGTTTGTACATGCCCAGTCAGGCTTTGCAATACACCTCGTGAGAAAACAGATAATCAAGCCAGATTCACATGTGGTTTCGACCAATAACCACACACCTGACCCACTCCCAGCTAACACCACCTCTCCATTCCCTCTACCTACCGTCCCCCTCTATCCCATCCCCCCTCCCATTACCAACACAGCTAATTATATGCGCCTCCAAAAGCCAAAACAAACAAATCGCGTGGCCGGCGATTATGGAACCACAAAGCTGAAAGTGAAACTCTTATCAGCAAGGTGCAGCCAGAATGCAGAAAATGCTGGAATAGGCGCCTCTGACTCTGCCTCCGCCTCCGGCACTGCCCCTACCCCTGGCCCTGCCCCTTCCCCAAGGGGCTGTGGGGGCGGAAGCGATGGCCGGGCTTTAATGAAGCCATCGGGCATCGGTTTGGCATCGGGCATCGCCAACCACTCGTCGTAATTACGCGCCCCTCTTCGAAAATTGATGATTTTCATTAACGACAACTTAATAACTTGGCCAACGCCAGAACGAGAGAGTTGAGTTTAAGGCGGAGTTGGGGATTGGTAGTGGGACTCGGAACCGGGCCAAGACGACCGACCGTCTTCATTATCGATAGCCATCGAAGGCAAACACAGAGCGAAGAGCGTCCAGTGAAACATAGAAGCGAACCGAGAAAGGGGGCCCAATGGAGAAGTGAAAACAAAACAAAAAAAAAAAGAGGGAACGCCCTGGCATAATGAAGACCTTGTCCTACAGTTTAAGTACTATATAAACGATATCAGCCTTAGGATCCATTTAATTCGATTAGCTTTGGCAATACTTTTTGAGTCCAATCAAAGTTCAGCCAGGGTTTAGTTAAGGCAAAGATTTTAGCTACTGGAATTTATAGACTGGGCTGGCATAAGGTATAGTTCGCTGATTCCAGCAAATATTAAGCTAACAACATCAGCGAACCAAGCCATAAACTTATGGTACTTATGGACTGGTCTAAGGTTGTCTCGTATTTATGGAGATTTCAATACAAAGGGAAAGGGAAGGTACTTATAAACATATACATGTTTTTTGTGTATTTATTTAATTAATAATTAAAATTAGTTGGAATATGACGAGTCATAAAGAAGATTCTGGGTTTAATCCTCCTAACTCTTCAAAATCCTTAATTTCTACAATCAAATTGAGGCTATAAATAATTTTCTATTTCTTTAGCAGGCACTAGATAGCCATAAAACGCTCTTGTGGTATTTTCTAAGATGGGTTCGCATAAAGCATAGTTATAAAAAATACGAAACCAAGTGGGATTATGCTGACCGGGGAAGTCGCAAAGGGGAAGTTGCATGTCTTGCATATTTTTTGCATTCTGAGCTCCCAATCAATCCATCCAATCAATCCGACTCAATCCATTTTTTGGTCCCCCCAACTATGTCAGCTTTTTATTTGTTTTTTAATTGAATGACAGTCAAGATAGAAGCCAGCGTGATTTTAGCTTTTCCGCAAAAAAATCTCTGTGCAAAACACAGTTTTTTTTATAAATGAATTGTAATTTAAACTTTCTCTAGCGTTTGCTGATTTTCAGTAGCTTTTCCATGTTCTATAGAGTTTAATTTATCGCGGGGCCCTCTGCAAATCTGGTAATTTAACATACTATTACAATCTTTTTAATTAAACCAAAGTTCGTAAAGTTTTATTTATTTCCCATTTTCGTTTAAAATTACATAAAAAAAAACCCATGTTTCCAAGTAAATATAAATATTAGCCATTACCAAGAAGCTACACAAGGCACTGCTGCTAAATAATTTACGACTTGCGATCCCCTTTGGAAAAACATAAACAAAGTTAAATTCGGAAATCGAGAGTCTTGGCAACATTTTTTCGATCCAACCAACCACCGCCAGCAACAAAGTTGCCTGCCAGCAGGCACAAATGTTGCCAGCAGACGACTGCGCAACTCGTCAAATTGCTGCGGTTTCTCTTCTCTTTCTCCGCCTTGACGGAAGCGCATGCTGCAGCATCTCTCGCCCTGGCAACATGTTGCCCGGCGACGATCTCGCAACACAAACGTTCGCGCGCCGAACGAACACGAACAGTCGTTCGTGGACAGCCGAATCGACGACTTGATGTAACGACGCGATTCGCACGCGATTTAAAACGCCCCGACGCGCGACCCGAAGCGAGCGACTTAAAACGCCTGCGCATACGGCTGCCGAAGCGCCGCCGGAATTCGTTACTCCTTTTTTTTTCGAGTTAGTTTTCTCAGTGAAAAAAAGGATTTGAAACTATTGAAAAAGTTATGTGGAAATAAACAACGACTTTCGGGATTTTCTTGTGACATTTTCGGCCCCAAAAACAGCACGTGTTTCGAGTGAAGAATTATTGAAAACAGCAAACGTTTTTGCAGTGATTTTGGAATCATAGAAAATCAAGTGAAAAGGTATTGAAAATTTAGTGTTTTCAAAGAAAATTATTTTAACTAAAAACTGATTAAAATTGAAGTATAATGACGAGGAATCTTTATTAAAACTGGCATTTGTGTATTCATAATTTATTTGCAAAGCTCATAACTCACGATTTATTTTGTATTTAATTTTCTGAAAATCTCCTTGTGTATTCGCTGAAAACTAATTGAAAAGTTTGAATTTTAAATTAAAAAGTCGGTATAAACTAGTCAGAAGTTCAGGTCATAAAAATTAATATTGAAAATGTTGTGTGGTAAATATTTTTGTAATAATTTGAAATACATAGAAATATTGAAACCTATAGAGAACATTTTATTGATTTTATTGAAAACTATAAAGAACATTTTATTGATAAATTGAATGGGCAGTGGTTTCAGCATTTCATTTAGAGTTGATTTGCTAACTAAAAACTAAACTAAACAATTTTTATTAATAGGCAGTAGAAATTTTAAAATAAGTATATAATAATTAAAAATCAATTGTATTGAACAAAAAATCTACTAAAAAACACTTCATTTCAATATTAAATGCCACAAATCTTATCAGTTAACAATTAAATGAATTAAAATTAAATCCCCATTTACCATAAAGTGAAAAATTACTCACAAATGTGTCTTTTTTTCAGTAATTAAAAAAAGGCAGTGATTATCCAGGATACAGGATCCCACACCTTTGCCAGCATGCCCCACCACTTGGCCCTGATGGCCTACGGCCTGGCGCTCCTGGCCATCATCGCCCGGGCCATTCCCAACGACGATCTGTGCTACGACAAGGCCGGCGAGCCCCGTGCCTGCGTCCCGGACTTTGTGAATGCCGCCTACGATGCCCCCGTGGTGGCCAGCAGCACCTGCGGGGCGGAGGGACCGCAGCGTTACTGCGAGTTCCAGGAGCGGGAACGGGACATGGCCTGCCACACCTGTGACCTGGCCAATCCGCTGCGCAGCTTCCCCCCACGCGCCCTCACCGATCTGAATAACTCCAACAATGTGACCTGCTGGCGATCCGCTCCAGTTTCGGGCGGTAATGCCATCGGCGGCGGTGGAAATGGTGACAATGTCACCCTCACCCTCTCGCTGGGCAAAAAGTTCGAGCTGACCTATGTGACCCTGCAGCTCTGCCCGCACGCTCCCCGGCCGGACTCCATGGTGATCTACAAGAGCTCCGACTATGGCGTCAACTGGCAGCCGTTTCAGTTCTATAGCTCCCAGTGCAGGCGCTATTTCGGCCGTCCCGCCCGCCAGAGCGTGAGCCGGCACAACGAGCATGAGGCACGCTGCACGGATCTCACACGCCTTGCGGGGGGAGTGCCGTCGCGTATTGCCTTCAGCACCCTGGACGGGCGACCATCGGCCCGTGACTTGGACTCGTCGCCGGTGCTACAGGACTTTGTGACGGCCACCGATATAAGAATAGTATTCCATCGCCTTCACCTGCCGCTGGCCGAGATGGGGGCAGCCACGGCGGCCGAGCTGCTCACCGGCGGCAAGTACAGCCTTCCGCTGGCCCATGGACCGGCGAGCAATAACAACATCGAGCTGAATCCGGGAGCGGAGGCAGTGGAGGCTGCAGCGGCGGCCGTGGGACCCGGCGGGGGCTTACACTATGCCGTGTCCGACTTTACGGTGGGCGGACGGTGCAAGTGCAATGGCCACGCCTCCAAGTGCTCCCCGGACGCCAACGGGCAGCTGAGCTGCGAGTGCAGCCACAATACGGCGGGCAGGGACTGCGAGCGGTGCAAGCTGTTCCACTTCGACCGACCCTGGGCCAGGGCCACGGCCAGGGAGACCAACCAGTGCAAGGGTGAGTCAAAGTTAATTAAGTGATTTAAGTTAATTAGTGATATTTTTGTGACTTAATTGTGATTTAATCGGAGATTTTTGGGGGCTTGTGGGGGGAGTTTTTAAGGGAAATGTGTATTTAATCTGGGAACTATTTTCAAAATAACTAGGACTTTTATTTGAGGTTGTTTTTGATTTATTAGAATATATTTGAAGCTATATTTTATATATTAAACTATATTTATATAGTTTATAATTTGTTTTTGAAAGCTTAATGAAAGTAAAACCGTCTGTATTGACGTTTGTTTATTCTGGAAGATATACATACATTTACCACAAGTTTTATTTGAGGTGTTTTTTCATTAGAAAATATTTGAAGCTTTATTGTATGTTTTAAACTATATTTATATATTTCTTTAGTTATTTTTTGTAAGCTTAAACCGTCTGTATAAATGTCTGTTTACTCTGGAAGATATACATAAAAAACTCAGGGTTTTGTTTGAGGTTTTTTTCATTCGAAATTATTTGAAGCTCTATTTTATATATTAAACAATATTTACAGACAGAAAGTAACATAATATATAAATATATATATGTTCCTTGTTTATATATGCTTCCTTGTTCTTTATTTTTATTTTTAAAGTAAAGTTCCTAGTTGCAGAAATTCTAAGAAAATGCTTATTTTTGATCCTTTATTTTGATCTTAAAAAGATATTACGTAGGCATTCGCTTACACAAAACATAAAATCAGTAAATAACCTTAAAAAAAAGAAACTACTTATCATTAAAAATATCCTTAGAAAAAACTATTGAACACGGTAAATATCTTTAGAAAAAACCTTTTAACTAAGACAGTAAATAACCTTATAAAAAACTATTGAATTCAGTAAATAACCTAAGAAAAATCCATTTAACCGAGTAAACACTCGACCAGATTGATTCCATTTGGGGATTTTGAGGCGTTGCAATGAGTTTCCCATCGGATTTTGCCAGGCTTTATTTTTTGCGAGGGCTTAACCCAGGGCCAGTCTATGGACTAGTCTACCTGAAACACGCCTTACCTGGACGCTGGCCAGAGATCTGAGCTACCTGAACGCCAGAGTCACCAGCAGCAGCAGCACACTCCCCCCTCCTGTAAGGCAAAGGAAAAGAGGGAAATTTCCCTGGCCAGGCCAGAAATAACCCCCAAGGACGCGCCCAATCTGTTGAGCAAACATATCGCAAAGGGCGCAAAGTTAAAATAAAGAAATTGTGAGAGATTCCAGGACAACTCCATCTGAATTCAATTTCGACTCGGCTCTGGTGCGTGTGTTTGGATTTCGTCTTAACGTCATCAGCGAAGGCGGCTTGCGCTTTTTTTTTGTTTCTTTTTGGAATACAGGATAAGGAGTCCTGGCGAAGAATGTTTGTGCTGCGGATTTGGCTTAGCCATAATTGAACAACTCAATGGACACGTGTAGGTATTGAAAGTGAAACCGTTTTCACAATCAATCGACGACAAACCCCAGGGCCAACCCTCCGAATAAAAACCCTCGCAATTAACCCTCGAAAAACGAGCTGAGCACGAACAACAATAAGCGCGAATTTAAGCGAAATTAATTTGATAAGCATTTTCAACACAAGAGCGAGCAGGGAAGGTCCTTTGGCACTGATCATAGGGAAAAGGTTTTGAGGGTTGAGAGTGCCTCCTGGACGTTCATCGAAATGTTGTTGAAATAATTATAATCATAGGTAACCGACTTCTGCTTGGATTTCTTTGGGTTTTATGGGGATATATATCTTATAAATTTCATATTTTAAAGCTTAAATGGAGTTTTTGGAACATCATCCAATGTGGCGCTGTCTATGTTTTCGGCACTTGATGAAAGTGTCCTTCGTGGTCATCACGTGCCATAACATTGCTGTATTCTCTGCTCGTATTTTTTGTTGTATGTTGTTGCATGTGTCCTGCGGGGGCGGCGCAGGACTTGCAGGCACAGGACCTTTGGCATTGTTTAGTGCATAAATCACAGTCACACCAGCACACATACAACCAAACCCCCGACAAAGGACGAAGCCCGGCGGTACGTATACTCTTATCAGGGGCAGGCACGTGTGGCAGGACAACCGCCTCCCGGGTTTATTAGGGTTGCAACACCCCCTTCCAGGACTCTCGCATATGTTGCATGTTTATGGGCAAACGAAATTAACGTTGCCCTCGCCGCTTTTGACGTTCAATGTGACCTCAAACACAAAAACAGCAAACACACACGGCCGGCAGCCAGCCAGCCGGCAATTACTGACCGCCAATGAAAGGGAAACGGAAAATTGAGAAAATCGGGAAATGTCCTGCGATGGCATACAATTTCCGATGAGCCAAAAAAAAACAAAAGAAAAGGCCACAGAAAATGAGAAAAAGCAAACATATGCGTGCAGTTTGCGTGGAAAGCGAAAGTGTTATTACCGCGATTAAATCTCTTTTTTGAATTGTAAAGCAATTCTGATGCACATTTAAAATTAAGGAGATTCTGAGGATATAGAAGATGCTGGGAAATAACTATGGAGACATATTTAGGTACAGAAATATTTAGAAAAAAAACCGCACCTCGAAAACATCAATAAAAGTTGCAGAGAAAAGAAAAGGAATTCAAGCTTAAACCTATTTAAATTCAAACCAAAAAGCCTTGAAAACTCCTTTTATATAAGCCCCACTTAGGCTTATATTAATTATATATAACTTAAAAAATCAAACAGGATATTTCATCATCAAATTAGACAATGAAAATGGTGATTAATGCCATTATTTCCCCCCCAACACTCACACTTCACCACCGGAAGCCATTCATTTTCCATATTCTTTCACCATAAATCGCACAAACTCCCAATTCGAAGCATAAATTTCAGGGATTTATACCGCACAAGATTGTATATCTATATCGAAATCTATATCTATAGCCACATTTCCCCCATAAAGTCAAGAAGTCGGCCAACTTTGACCCCAAACCAAACTCCTCAATCATAAGGCTTGTGAGCAGCATTCTTTTAATCACACTTCCGTCAACACCTTAGCGTCCGATTCGGTTTGGGATTCAGATTCATTATAGCAACTGAATTGGGAACGAAAAAACAAACAAACAAACAAAAGGCGAGAGGAAAAACTAGAGGCTAAAATTAACATTGGGCGACGCAATAAATAAATTTAAATCCGTTTAAAACGTTTGGCAAAATCAAGACATTACTCATACGCCCCGAAAATAGTTCCCCCCCTCTTGCGGTTTTTCCTGTCTCCGGCCCCCTCCCAGATCTATGGTGTGTCCAAAGAGCGGTGATAAATGTTTCGGGATTTAGGAAAATGCCGCGCAAATTAGATGGCTAATTTGTCCAAATGAAATCGAAAGGAAGAGTGTTGGAGGGGGAGCACCACTTGTGACTAAGACTAAGAGTTTTGTGTGTATTTCCAAAATATACATCAAAATATATACCAAAAATGTGTAATTAGTAAAATGTTAAAGATCCGATTGAAATAATATCATAGTTCAAGCATTTTTTAGCAGTCTTGAAGTTACTTTTGGTGTATATTCTCTACTTAATATTTCGGCATTTGTCGGAGTATTTTCTGCGCTTTATTTCCTTCCCAAAAAAATGTATTCATTTCCCTGGGTTGTGTCTGTGCATTTTTCCCCATCAGTTTTCAGCTGGAGATTCCTTTGGTGTTTCCATTTTTTTGTGTACGCTATTTTTCCTGTCCTGGCCGCGTCTTCATTGGCTGGTCCTGGACATTGATTCGAAATTGCATTGGCATGTCCTCAAGTTATTTGTCCTGGATGCCGGAGCACGGGCTTTTGTACGGGCTGCGATTTTGATGCTTTTGTGTGTGGGGGGGAATGCGAAGGTCCTGCGGCTATAATTTCGCACAGCATCCTTGTGTCAGTTTTCATCATCAGTTACATTTCAGGGGAGAGTCCTTTTTGACCCCCCCTATTTTTTTGTTTGTGTGTGACATTCTCCCTAACTAAGCGAAAGCGAAAAGCGAAACGTGCAAAAAATCCCTTCGCCTTGCCGGGCTCCTCTGTTGTCATTTTAATTGTTGTTTACCGGGCTTGTCAAATGCGCACTTCAGTCGGTGAAAGGGATGCAGAAATGCGGGTCTGCCACGACTAGGAGATACCCTGTTTTACCCCGGGTTTATTTTCAAGAGATATTCAACTACAAAGCACTTGATTTCCACTTTTAATTGGCCCTTAAATACTAAAGTTATGATTTTTATGGTATACACTCTTGTTAAAACAAATATACCCTTGAATTTTGGATTTTTGGATCTGAGAAAAAAAGGACATGACATGGCCAGGTGGCAAAGGGGGTTTTTCAGGAGTTTTTTCGTCCAGGGGGATTGGTATGTCGGGCCATTCGTTATGATGGCCGGCTGTCTCTGACGAGGCTGTCATCGCCATTCGCTCTGATTTACTGGCGAATCACACTCCCAGTTCCACATATGCAGCAGCTTCCTGCTGCCACTTTAATGTCCAGGAAGGGGAAGACTTAAATTTCAAAACAAAATTCATTTAGGCATATTTTTAATAAGCCCCCCCCCCCCTGGAAAAACAAATGCCAAGTGAAAATCACTTGGACGCTGCTTGATTCCATTTCAGGATTTACTCGTCGTCGGTATGTTTTCTGAGTGCTCAAAACGCTCGCAGCCAAAAACAGAGTCCTTCCCATGGAATATGAGTAGGGTTTTGGGTACGGGTTTGGGGTTTGGGTTTGGGGTTTTGTTTTTGGGTTCAGGCTTGGCTTTCAAGTGATTATGATTATTTTTTATGCACATAACGCTACACATGCAACCCCGGCGGCCAAGGAGCGGCGAGAGCGAACGTCAAAAGCCAAAGCCAGGACACACAGCAGGACTCAAAAGCCAAAACAAAACACAACAAAACAAAGGTAAAGCAAAACGGCAACGTTAAGTCAGCAGCTTTGAGGGGGGGCAACGAATAGCAAATGCTCTGTCCAGGATATCTTTATAAGCTTTTCTGGGGGAAACCAGGAGGTAGGATACATAAGAATTCTAATGTTAACTGGAGAACAAAATGCAGGCAGCAGCTGCTTCAAAAGGTAGCAAAAAATATACAAAATACAACAAAAAAAAGGAGCAGAATTTCCCTCCCCGATTGTGAGTGTGTCTGTGCTTGGAAATGGCCAAGGGCCAGCCAGGATGTCAGGACGAATGCTGTGCGTTGATTTTAACTGTTATTACTTTGCCGGCCAAGCTGGCAGGTGAGCTGGAGCTGAAGCTGGGTCTATACACATGTCCTGCCTGCCCTCCACCATCGTCTCTATATTTGTCTGGCCATTTGAGTTTTGTGTAAGCAGTTAATTGGATCAGGGGCCAGGGCGGCCAGGACTGCCCCCCTTCCTCATTTCCATTCAGATTTAGATTCACATTCCTCCCCCCCACATCCCTCAGCTTGCTGCATACTTCATGGCGCTGTCAGATACATTTTTAATAAGCTGTGAATGCCGCCTGGCCGCTTGGCAAATGTCAACACAAACAGCAGCGAGGAATGCCGGAGGAGGAGGGGATCCCAGAAGGAGGAGTCTTGCCTCTTCGTGGAATCTATTAAATCATTTTTGTTGCTAATACAAATGTAGAAATGGTACACAAAACAGCAGTAAGGAGGGCACCTCATGTGTAGCGCACTGGCGGGAATTTCCTTTCGTTTGAATTTCAATTTTGAATTCGAATTGCGAAAATTCCCTTCGACCCGACAAGTGGCGAGAGGCGAACTCTGACTTGGGGCAGCTGCCCATGCGCAACAACAACATCAATAGACACATGCAACAGGCAACAGGCAGCAGGCAGAGGAGCGAGGGGTAGCTCATCAGTTTGAAAAACAAATTGTATATTAAATAACTCAGATTGAGGGGTATTAAGAGGGGATTGAAAAGCATATTAAAAGGTTAAGTTGAAGTAATAAATGCATATAAAAAAAAGAGTGCTAATTAAAGCTAATTTATAAGAGATTTAAAACTAGAAATAGTAGTTAAAATTATAGTAAATTCCTTAAACATTTTAAAACCTAAAAAAGTCAGTTTTCTTTTAAAACTTGAATTTTTATCAAAAATTAAAGTAAAGTTCTAGCAAATTCCTTGAATATTTTAAAACCTTTAACAGGAACTTTTACCTAGTTTAAACATTTTTCAAAAACTTGAATTTGAATCAATAATTATAATCTATTTATAGTAGATTCCTTGAACATTTTAAAACCTTTAACAGGAACTTTTCCCAAAATTTAACTTGTTTAAAAATGATTCAAAAACTTTCTAAGACGATTTAAAAACTTTAATATAAATACAACATTTTAATCAAATTATAATAAATTTCTTAAACATTTAAAAACCCAAAAATAAATAGGTATCCCAAGAGTTTCAGTTCCAAAATGCTTCAAAAACTTGAATTTGAAAACAAACAAATTTTAGTAAAATAAAAGTACATTTCTTATACATTTAAAAGCCCTAAAAAAATATATGTTTTTCAAAGATTTTCCTATTTCAAAACTACTATAATAACTTTAATTTGAATTCAAAATTATATTAAAATTATAACAATAATTAATTATACGCTTTAAGGCCTTAAAACTTCAAGACTTTCCTTGCTTAGAACTGCTTTAAGAACTGAAATTTCAAAAACAAATATGGCAAAATTCCTTAAAAATTGAAAAGGGACGGTTTTCAAGATTCTCCAGGCCTAAAACTACTTTAAAAACTTAAATTTAAAACGAAAATTATAATAAAATTATAGTCAAATTCTTATATCTGTTTTCCCAAGATTTTTACTACTTAAAAACTTCAGGAACTAAAGTTTCTTAACCTAAACCCCTCTTTTTGCTGAGCAAAACTCGCCTTCAGCTTACAAGTGATTCCTGGAACTAATCAAACCGCCCTCGCAGGCAACTGCCTAATGATATGTATGGCATATCGGACAGGGGGGAAAAAACGCGGCAGCAGCAGAACGGCAACATAAATCAAAATATATATACACTTACGTGAATATATTTATGTGGAGGGCCGACACCTCCTCGGGCTCTAACTGCCGCTTTTCACCTTCAGCTGCGTCTTTCCACAAAACCAAGAAGAGGGCGCAAGTTTTTGGTGCCGCTAAACGTAATGTAAATAAGCATTTAACAGCAGCAGAAGCAGCAACAGCAGCAGCAACTGAAACTGCGGCAATAAATGGCATTACAAACAACGGGCAAATAAATCGCAGTGAAGCGCATAGGCAAAGGCTCAGATGAAAAACGTGGACGCCGCCAAAGAGGTGGCTGCCGCGCTTAACATTTACCATTTTACCATTTTACCATTTTACCATTTACCATCTAGCATCTGCAACATGCAACAGATTTATGCAGGCAACATCGCAGCACATGGCACATGGTGTTGCCGCAGACATGTTGACTTATGCCGCAGCAGCAACTGGCAACAACTTCTCGGCTTCCCCAAGTTGCACGCTTCAAAACACTTGGACATGCGATTCGAGATTCGCCTTTTTATTGTTGCCGCTGCTGTTGCTGCTGCTGCTGCACCTTAACTTGCCACAACAGAAGCCAGAAGTTGCTCTTGCGGGCGCCATAAAATGACCAGAAATTTAAACATCAACAAAAACGGGAAGAAGAAGCCAGAGATTTACCAACAAAATGCTGTATTTCCTTTTCTAATATTATTAAAAAAAAGGCAGTGCCAGAAAGGCAACAACTCTTAAGGCAATCTAAGGCTCTTAAGTTTGCTTAAAAAATATCATAAGTACGATGGGTAGCTCACAATTTACACAAAAAAAGTCTGACAGAGAAACAAGAAAATATCAAAAGGTAAACCTTTTACTCAACAAAAAAAAAAAAAAAACGGTTAAAAACAATCAAAAGTTTCCTTAAATTAAACCTGAAACAGCATATAGTTATGATTCATTCTGCTTCCTCAAAAATTCAGCTTCCTGTTTATAAAATATATCCCCAGAACTCAGCAAAGACTTGATAAAAGTTATGCTGAAATTATGCCAAAACAACTTGAAGATTTCTCAGGTAATTTCATTCCCAAAGCAAACTTTTTAATGATCGCTACACTTTAAGGTGGAAATCCATTTGGGAAAATTCCCTGGAAAATCTGCACAGCACTGAGCCAAATAATCGAGATACTTGGAACAAAAGGAGTGTGTATTTTGTGCTTAAAAATAGTTTTTATTTCATTTTTATTTACTTTTTGTTTATTATTTCTAACATTTCGCCGAGTGCAGCCATTATTTGGCCCGCTTTCCGGGTCATGCGGGTCTTTATGTGCCAGAGTAACCTATTTTTAAGTTGTATTTAGTCAGCCAACTTGATTGATAGGTGCTCTGGGTGCTGGCTCGGACTTGTTTTATAGATAAACAAACACGACGCCGCCTCTGGGCCGCTGGGCTGTGCCATCCCCTGCGAACATGGCCATAAAATACGCTCCAGATACGCCTAATTATCGAGCCAAGTGCCCCGAACCTCCTGCTCCTCCTGCTCCACCAGCTCCTCCTGTCAGCGGGCAAATTTATCCAAAGAGAAGAATGTCTTAAAAATCCAAAAATCCCGGCTACAAGTTGCGCAAAGTGGCCGAGAACGACATCGAGGTAGCATAGATGACGCCTCCCAGTCGGCTTCAGGTGTGCATATGTACCTGCCCGTAGGTGTGAAGTGCAATCAAAAAAACACAGGGGCGGCGGCTGCAGCAGCGGCTGAGGGGGCGGTGGTGGTGGCCAAAGGTGCCAAAGTTGTTTAATCACAAGACTTTAACACACAATTTGTGTTTTGTTCGAAAACGAGGCAAAAACTGATGGCGGTTGTGGGTGGGGCTGATGCCCCTTAAAGCCAGTGAAGAGTTCCTCGCGGTACGACTTTTAAAGAAACTTGGTACTGAATTCAAATACAGTACAACTTGTAAATATTTGCTGTTAAATGTTATACATCAAATTAGGCTACTTGTTTGTTTGTTTTAGGGTTTTATTTAAGCAGAAATATTCTACCTCTCGGCCTTTTGGTACAGCTTTAAATGTACTCATATTACCAAGAGACTTGGTACATTTCTCACAAGTAGTAAATACAAGGTTTAAACACGTATCATTATTAAAATAATGCTTACATAGATTTAAGAAAGGTCTAAAGGGTTTTCTGGGGCTTAAATACGCCACAATATTGTACCTAAATACTTTTTTTATATAAAAATAATTTAAAAAGCAAACAAATGTAAAAGTAATATTACATTGTACCTAGGAAGATTGTTCCTAAAAGTACCTAAAATATGGTATTGTATTGTACCTAAAGCCTTTTTTAATATAAAACTAATTTAAAAAGTAAACAAATATAAAAGTATTAATTCTATATTTAGTACATACACTTAATCAAGTTCTTAATGGTTCTAGAGGCTTTAATCTAACTGATTCTTTAATCTTAATTAGCAAAAACTATTAAATTTTTTGTATTATTTGCTTGTAAGTTCCTATTAATTTGTAAAACAAGTCAAGGGGACTGCCGGTACTCAGTGCCTGCGCACCCCTGACATCCCTGGTTGTACCCTCCGGTGCTTTGCATATTCTCCAACTGAGTTTTTTAGTCAAATAAAAAGCTCATTAGGCGAGTTGACCAAATTGCAACATGTTTCTTCATTTTCGACGGTGCCTGGCCACGCCTCCGGACAAAGGCAAACTCAAATATTAACCCTCCTCACACACACACAAACACACAGAAGATAAACAAACAAGCAACAAAAAATGCAGAGAAAAATAAAAATAAATATAAAAATGAGATAAAATAAATGAAAAGCAAATTTCAAGTTGGAAAAGCCAAAGCTAAAATCAGTCGGGAGATGTTAAAAGCAATTAAAATTGAAACTGTCGAATGATGCCCATCACGAGATGTTACAACTGAGGGGGCGGGGATGCTGCTGGGTGTGGAGGGGAGCAGCAGGTGTGTGTGTGCCACTCGCCTTGGGTCAGGCAAATAA
>VNJV01000529.1:0-29879 GCA_008042635.1 Drosophila nikananu | reverse complement strand
CCGTCGATCTCCAAATACTTAGTACCAACCAAACCGTACGCTAAAGACAGTAAAGCACGGTGGCCCTAAAATCATGGTATGCGCATGCTTTTCGTACAACGGTGTAGGTCCCATACTTATGATCAATGGGATCATGGATCAATATTCCTATGTTAAAATATTAAAAACTGTAATGCACCAGTATGCTGAGGAAGAGATGCCATTAATTTGAACGTTTCAGCAGGAAAATGGTCCTAAGGACACCAGAAAAGTGTCCAAGGAGTGCTTTTGCAAAGAAATAGTTGATGTAATGACATTGCCAGCACAGTCCTCGGATTTAAATCCCATCGAATACTTATTGGGGGACATCAAGCGCTCCGTATCAAAGAAGTCCCCGACTTCTAAGCAGCAGCTTTGACAGTTTGAGCAGGAGGAATGGGGCCAGACTCCTCTGAAGCGTTTTCTAGATTTGGTGGACTCCGTACCACTAAGGTGTGAGGATGTGATAGCTAATAAAGGCTATTCAACCAAATATTTGGTCATAGACAAATAGTATATTAGTAGGATTATGGTTTTTATACGATATTTTAAGATTTATTAATTTTTTTTCCTAATTTATTACTTTCACTGCTATTTTAATGAACAGCATAATATATAGGTTTTGCTCTGTTATTAGCTATATCTTCTAAAGTATTTAAGTTATCCAAATGAAATAAGTGTTGTATTATTAAGAATTGAATACACTAAGCCTTTATGAAAAAATTTGTTTTCAAAATAGTGTTTGTAATAGTATTTTCCCATCTTTAAAGTGCAGGTCGTAAGCACTGCTATTTCATTGAACACAGCTGTATATATATATACATAAGTTGTTATATATATATAATATATAACATATAATTTATATGAGGGCAGTGCCAAAAAAAAAAAGACACTGATACCGACACACAAAAGGCAACTATCAACGTTCAAGGACATTTCAAAGTGCGTCGCAGGCAAAACAAGTTCCACAAGTCAGTATATATATTAACAAATCTATGTTGTGTGTTTGTATAACCCTTAATGCAAGTGTGTGTGTGCGAGAGCCAAAGCTCTTTTGAGTAGGGGTGTGCACAACCCCTAAAAATCCAGCGGACTAGCCAAGATTGCAAAACTTTAGAGAACACAAACCCGCTGAGAACTGCAAGCTAAAACCAGGTAATTCGGGTAATTTAATTTGCCATTTAAATGAAACAGCATAAAAGCACAAACCCTAAAGTAATTAAAGTAGAAGGTGTCCTTTGAAACGTGTTGCAACAAATATTTTCTAATTCTATTAATTACTATATCGGATCAAAAGAGTTTCGGGTACTTGTGGATACTTGAAAACAACAACAAAGCTTTAAAAGTATTCTTTGATAATCAATAAAATATTATTTATATTAATAGTTATTTAAAATATTTCTCTAAAATCATTATCTGACATAATTATTATTTCAGGGATGAAAGAAGCAGCATTGTTTACTTTCTGATTTCAATTAAATCAAGTATCAATTATCAATATCAATTGTAATTCCATATATATCAAACTTGTTAATCGATATATATAAATTCTGTTATTTAAGTAAATTAATTACAAGGACTTGGATATATGTAGATTTATATAAGCTCCTCGAAATGTTTCATTATTATTATTATAATTATTCTATTATTTCACATTTATTTTGCGCAACATGCTCGCGTATTCCGTGATCCTCTGATCGAGAATGTCTTATGATCAGAAAACAAAAGGAAAGGCGAAAACCCCTAACCAGGCATGGCTCTCATCCCTAAAGAGTGCGCTCCGGATTACGCATTCGCCACATATGACACTCGGTGCTGTATAATAACAACAATAAGCCAAAGGACGAAGGCCAGAGCAGGAGGAAGGATAAGGAGTAGGGGCAGGAGAGCAGGTAAGAGGCGCAAGGCGACAGAGAGAGAGAAAGAGCGGCCGGCTTAACGAGCATGAAATCGAGAGGAGGATAAACCAGCCGAAGGATATAAGAACTGTTGCTCTCGAGTGTGTGCGTGCGTGTGCACGTCCTGAACTCGTGCACAGGCCACATGTGTGTGCGTGTGTGCGACGCTTCTTATTGACATTGAAACCGTAGGTCTCCCTCTCCCTCTCCATCTCCCTTTCCCCTATTTATATATATTTTTATTTTCAAGTAACACCCGGCGCAGATGCTAAATAAGACGGCAGGAATTAAAGTGCAAAGGTGTGTGCTGCAGCCGTGACGGCGTCGGCGGCAACAGAAGGATACTTTGCTCTTGTACTTAGCGCTCAAAACAGAAACAGAGAACAAGGAAGGAAGGACGAGGCAAGGGATGGGATCTAAGCAGATACGCCAACTGTTGGCAGTGTCCACATGGCCCCGGGGTTCCTAACTTACTATATATCCTGCATGAATATATATAGATATATCCTATGCATGAGGACAATAGCAGACAAAGAGTGTTGAGGGGACCAAACCAAGAAAAATGTCAACAAATACGAATGAATGTTTGAGAAAGACCTTATAAAAAACTTTAAGGATAAGTGCTACAACTTGCAGAGTATTTGACCTACTGAGATGGGGTTTTCTAGCTTCTTATAATTTTTGTTACTAATAAAAACAATGTTTCTTATAAAGATCTATGTATCTTTAACAACGAAAACAATTGAAAATTGTTGAGCAACATAAACCCAAAGCAAATACTTTTATATCATTTATACCGTATAATATGAACTTAAACCCTTGAATCAAATGATTTAGACATAAAAGAGTGGCAATTGTAGATGTTTATGATTTTCAAGTCTTGTGAAATTTCTAAATAAATTATTTCAAAATTATTTTTAGCCAACTCAAGCAGTTTTTCCAGCTTTTAGACCTTATGCCAAGCCGAAAAAGGGAGCAGACCGTAAGGTTCAGTTAGGTAAATGCAAGAAATCGGAATGAAATTGGATATAGAAATATATCAAAGTGCAGCGTATTTCCACGAACGTCGCGAAAACCAGATAAAATTAATTCACTGATAAAATAATCATTTCCATAATAAATGAGCAATGCAATCACACTTACTACTAACTAAAAAAAAAGAAAAAACAGAAAACAAACAAAAACACAAAACGCAAATAAAAATTGCCGAATGGAAATTTTGTGGCACGCAAACTTGTTGCTCTATCAGCCTGCCAGTGTGTGAGTGCGTGTGTGTGTGTGTGTTGGTGAGCCAGGTCCATGTCCATGTGCGTGTGGGGAGGCTTACTTTGCAATGTTTTAATAATAAATGGTTTATTTATTTTTCAATTTCGATTTGGGTTTGTTTTTTCTCTCTTTTGTTTTGATTTTGATTTCGATGCACTTTCTGCTAACCACTTTTTCGCTGCTGCTTTTATTACTTTTCTTTTTTTTTTTTCTTTATTATTTGTATAATTATTTTATTGCTTTTTCTTAGCACGTCACCAGCGAAAAAAATTATAAAACACAAAACGCGCGCTCTGTTGTCTCTGTATGTGTGTGTGAGTGAGAGACGGGGCGTATGAGCAATTCCGCGGCGAAAACTTTGCCACTTTTGTTGTCTGCGACGAACGCAAAAACAACAAAACACGAAAAGACACCGCAAAAAAAAGAGATGTAAAACACAGAAAAAAAGACACAAAGCTTTACATGCAACGTTGCTGCCACATTCGCTGTTGCGGTGTTTTTATTTTGTTTTTGTTGTTTTTCTTTTTTGGCTGCTGCGGCAATGCAATGCGTGTTGCTATTGCCTCTTCTTCTTCTTCTGGCGCGCGTCCGCGTTGCGCTGACGCGTTGTAACGGTTCGACAGGTAAAGCCCGAGTGCCAGCCGAGAGCCAGCCGAAGACCGTCCGAGCGAGCCAAACGAGCCGAGCGAACCGAGTGTCTCACGAGAGCCACATCGTGCGCTCTCCGTCTCTCTAATGTGTGTGTGTGTGTTTGTGTGTTGTAAGCGCTTTTTACATTTTGCAGCCAAATTTTTTGAGTTTTTGCCAGTGTTGTTATTATTATTGTTTTTCTTATTGTTATTATTGTTGTTGTGCGGCCAACACTTGTCGTTGTCCATCGCCTTTTGGCCATTATGCAACAACAACACAACTACCGAAGAGGCTCACGAAGCGTCCAAGCAGCTCTCTGATTGGTCGAAGGATGTAGCCACGAGAAGAGCCGAAGTGTAGAATCTCTCTCTCGGCTCGCGGGCTCTCTCTACCTCACTCGGGAATGTTCGATGAGGAAAGAGACTCTTTAGAGGGGTGGGGGTGGGGGTAAATAAAAAAGAAAAGCCAGATCGCAATAACAGTAGACGCAAGTTTTCCGACTTCCACAATACCCGTTAAGCAATCCGGCAAATTCCGCGGATTTAAAGTCTACAGATCTATGGATTTTCAAGATACTTTTTTTTTAAAGAAATCCCAAATTCTCAGACAAATATTTATAAGAAAACCTTTCGAAACTCCTGACAAGTAACCAGCATCAAAGCCTGTAAAGATATCATAAACTATTTTAAAGTCTGGTTCCAAGATATAAACAAATGTATACCTTTTTTATTCCAAAGTAATGGTCTTCCAAACTGGGCTATAAAGTAGGTTTTAATATCATATTAAACCATTTTTTCATTTGTTTAAGTCTCATTTAGTTTGTAATATTTTAAACCAAACGTATTTACCTTTGGCAAACAAAAAGAAAAAAACCCCATGAACAACTTCTGCCACTGGGGACATAGAAGCCAGAATATTGTCAAAAAAGATAAACGAGAGTGACCAAAATGTCAGCAAGGGAGTCATCATCATCATCAGCAGCATCCTCATCCCCAGCCTTATCCTCATCCTCATTTTCAGACACCTTCCCTATCCCCTTTCGACTGGAATAAATTTGAATTGAGTTATCGGCGCAACAGCAAAGATAAAGACTTTAATTCAATTTAAAGACTATTCAACATTTTCCCCATCAGCGTGTGTTGGCTATAAAATATGGGAATATATTCTAAATAAGCTTTCTATAGTCCTAGTGCTTCCATGTAGAATTTAGTTTTATTAAAAAAATAAGGGAATATAGTATACAAAGGCAAGAAGGGGTAGTTATAGTATTAGTAAGGTAGTTTTTATTATAATATATATTTTATAAAATATGGGAATGAAGTCTAAAAGGATTGCATTTAGTCCTAGTGCTCCTATGGGGCATTTAGTTTATTTTATAAATGACTTAAGCTGGAGTCAGGCAGAGACATACATATCTTGCTAACTAATGTCTTTAGGTGTCCTTAAGCAGTTATTAAAAACAAGAAACCCTGTTATGATATTAAAAATACCTTGTAAACAATGTAAACATCTAAAAATCATTCCATTAATTATATAGAGCTATATTTATTTTTAGATTTTCTTTCGAGAACGTGACACTGTTTGCTTTTTTTCCAGCTAAAACTACTGCAATTACTGATAAGAATTAGAAATTGAAACCTATTTGATCCCAAAGAACACTTTGTAAGGCAAAAATTTTTGAATTACGTTTCTTTTGATTATCGTTGTTTGGCTTTCTTTTGTATTTCTATTTTTTGTTTCCCAGTTGATAAAGATAAATTGCGCTTTCTATTCGTTTTGCCGTAGTTTTGTGCGAAATCTGTTTGCAGCAACTGATTTTGTTCGTTTTATTTTTATTTTTGCACATACACACACTGTACGGTGTCGGTGCTGATAAGATAGCCAAGTTAAGAGGCCGTAGAAATGACAGAGCCAAAAAAAAATAAAAAACTGGTAGAAAGTGCGGACCGAAGGCGATTCGAATTCGAGCGCAGCGCGTGCCCAAAATGTCCCGTTGATAATTATGGTTTTTCGTTATTTTTGTGTTGTTTTTCTTTTTTTTTTTGCTTTTTTATTTACGTATTTTTGTGTGGGCTGTGGGTTCTGGGATCTAAAGTGGCCCAAGTGAGTCATGCGAGTGATTCACCAAACAGCAAAGCCTTGCTAAAAGGGACCAAGACGTTGAAAGTATTCAAGGTTCATGGACAATATCTGTTACTATTAATAACTAATATTTTGATTTATGTTGAAGGATTATTTTTAATTTGATAAAGTAAAAATACTAATAATGATGTTTGAAAGTCTATTTGGTTTTTCAATCCTCGATCATTGCTAACCTTTCAAAATATATGTACATGCCTTAAAGGCATTAATTGATTCACTCTTTTTCGATTTTCAATTTTTTTGTGCAGCTTGCAGTTGCAGTGTCCGATTTGGATGCAGATACATTTGTATCTTGGCCCATAAAGGGCAGTCACAGCAAGCCGGACGCAGCGGAGAAAGTTTTTCGGGAAGAAAATGCACTGCGGAGAGAAGAGAGTGCCAAGAGCAGCAAGCAGACAGTGGGAGAGTGCAGAGTGGAGAGCGGTGAAAACGGCAAATATCTAATTTGTTTTCTATTTTCCTATGCATTTTGCTGCCCCTGCGCCAAATTTATCAAGCTCTTGACCATCCATTGTTGGCAAACTTGTTTGCCGCTCGCCCGGCTCGGCTCTTTCTCAGCTTGCGGGGATACGGATATTCGTAGCCGGGACTCGGGCACGGACTTGTAGTACCTTTTGGACTTTTTGCGGAGCGTGAGATTTTTTTTGAAATTTTTTTTTTTGGCACAACAGAGCGACACAATTGGAACGGAAATGGAAGCGGACACACACGACGGCGAACAGCTGGACGGTACACTTGGGGAAAATTGTGTTTCTAAAAAGATGTTTTCTATAAAAATGTTTACCTAAAATAGGCATAAAAAAACCCCGCTTCTTGCCAGTTTATTTAAAGAAGGGCAATTTTTAAGGGCATTCTTTTTAAAATGTAAAAAGTTACTTTTACGAGTGAAAAGCAAGATATTTTTTTTCAAATTCAAGACATAATGTATTATCAGTTTGTTTATTCTAATAAATGTATTTTTTTTTATATATAGAAACATCTTAAAAAAAACCAAACGCAAGGACCGTTTTTAATCAACCTACAACAAAATTAGATCCTTTATAGAGTTTGTATGGGGCAGTTTTAATAAATTTTTTTCTTTTAGTGCACTGCATCGGCGGGGGTATAATGAAGTCAGAACGGTCACGCTTGCCCGCACATGGATGGAAAATTATAATGACCAGGGCAGCGCGAAGAAGCCTCCGATGATGATGAGACGACCACGACGGAGACGGACGTGAGAACGGAACGAAACCAAACCAAACCGAACTGAACTGAGCTGAGTTGAGCTGAACCCCATACCCAATCCCTTGGCACCTAGCTCTACGACGAGGAGTGAGCTCAGCAAAGAAGTTGCCCAACCATGCAAATGAGACCGATAGAGACACCACTCCATAGCACATTATGCGGCCACACCATTCCGTACAAGACAATGCCATATAGCACATATAATACCATCACCGATCCAGCGGTCCAACGATCCAACGATCCACCATTCCACCATCCGTGGGCAGACGTCGGGGTTCCTGGGGTTGGGGTTTGAGGTTGTTGCGAATGGAACGCATCGATGGAGGAGAGCGATAATGCAGCCCGCCGACAGCTCTCAGCCATTAATCGAGCACATCGAAGTCGGAAATAAGCTAGACTGGTCATCTATCAAAAAAGGTGACTCAACCACTCGAATATATGCATATAAATGGGGAAAACTTGGCTCTGAAATGGAGGGGAATGGGGTATTTGAAACACTTCATCTTAGCTAGAAAAGGAATTTTAATTGGCCGAGGCATGTCACAGCATTTAGGCATTCGTTTATCAACATTCTTGTCTTCTGTATGTTTTATAAAAGGGTTTTCTATATTAAAACATTTAAAATATTTATTATAAGCAAATACAAGCAATCTTGCATTCGAAATTCTCCTTAAAAAATGCAAGAAATTTAGAGACAAATAATTGAAAAACCTCTCAAATAATTCCCCACTTCAAATTAATAAAATTTATTGAAACATTACCATTCCGTATGCTTTTTTTGATAGCACTTTTATGATTACCCTTGCTAGGACCTACTTCAGAGTCTAGCTAACCCATTGAAGGGCATTTAATGAGGGCCTATTACGCTCCGCTTGTACAATATCGTGGGTAGTTAAGTGAATATAGTTGTTCTCGACCAGCCCCATTCACTAACGACTTCCTAGAACAACCTGCGAGCCGGCAGCACTTCCATTCCATATTCCCACTTGCCACTTGCCACTGCCATAACCATAATTTGCATGTTTAAGTTTCGTACTGCACTTGAGCCTGCCAGCAGCAGCAGAAACAGTACAATCATCATCACCATCGCGAGCCCATTGCCATCATCATCAGCATTATCATTACCAAGCTCTCGAGCACGAGAAGTGGGAGCCTGTCCGCCCTGTTTCCTTATTCCCTTTACTGGGGTGGCATCCGAATCTTGATCCGCAGGTGAGGCAGCTGATGACCAGTTACCAGTTACCAGTTGACCACTATACAACCTTGACACAAATGCATGTTGGAGAATCCATCCAAGGGCGAGGACGGGTCCATCACCTAGCTAGCTACCTGTTACCTGTTACCCGGCTACCTGTGCGCCTCCTGAACTCATTTGCCTAATAGAACAATTATCGACGCCTACGGAATAGTCTGGTTCGGTTGGTCTGCTCTGGTCTGGTCTGGTCTGGTCCTCTTGTCCATTGTCCAAACGAGACGGATGGCACGTCGAATGGGTGTGTCCCGCCTATTACAATGATTGTGTCCGATGATAGTGACCATAATTACTTCGATGATGGTAACAATAATAGCCACAAGTGTGGGCCGGGCAGGCAAATACCTGCCCTGTCGGTTGAAACACTTTAACTAGAGTGCGTAGGATATACGAATTACATACGTGTTTTGAGGGTCAGGATGGAAAATTTCAAAGAGTTTCAAACGGGGAGTAGCGTCAAGAAATGAACAGTTTGTTACTATGAGATTTTTCAATCAGGATAACTGTTGTACTAAAAGTTTGCACTGGATCGGTTGCAAGCCAAAAAGGCAACACAAGCGATCCACTTCATTTAGGTTGCTCTCTCTTTTGCACCCAGATGCTCTCTCTCTCTCTCTCACTTCTCTCCCAGTCTTTGTATACTTATATCTCTCTCTACTTTCTCTCTCTGTATTTTTATACTTCTCTTTCCCTCTCCCTCTCTCTTTATCTCCCTGTCTTTTTCTACTTCTCTCTATCTCTCTTCAATGCTTTGCCTGCAATGTACAATGAACTACAAGTTCGCACAGGATACTTCTCAAGCGGGACCGTTTAAAAAGGCAACTTGAAAGAAAAATCTCTCAATTTATAATTTTCCATTTAATATATTTCCCTCAATCATGAAGAGATTCAAGTTTCCACGCAGAATGCAGGACAATTTCCACAGTTCCACCCACTCTTCTGCCCAAGTGCCATGTGCCTGGCACATGTGTTGGCTGTTGGCTGGATGGCTGCTCCTTGACCTTCTACATCCGCTTGCAAATCAACTTTGGCGCAGAACAAGACAATGAACGAAAGTAATGAATAAACAGGGGTCGGTGGGCTGGGCAGGGGGAGACAGAGTGCAAAAGCGCATTTAACGGCTTTTGCTGGCAAAGGAAACGCAAATAAGCGACAAGGACGCGAACAAAGAAAAGGGAGGCAAGTGCACAAAAAAAAAAGCGGGGGAAGGCCATCCAGCGAACGATGTGTTTTAAAAATGTCAAGGCTCCGTTTTTTTTTTTTCGGAGGGTGGAAAAACGGAAGCAGAAGGCAATCCTTCATTTTTTTTTTTTTGGACCCGCGAAGCCAGCAAACATAAGCAAATCCATAAGCCAGTAAGCCAGCCATCAAGGGCAATTCGGTTAACGAAACAAAGGCAGTTGTTGTTTTTGGCTGGCTTTTTCAAGGCCAAAATGAAAGTAATCAGAGGACGGCTTTCACACTTGATTTCATTGGCGGTTATTCAGAAATTTTCTGTCAAAGGTGACTTAATTTCTAGGAGATTTTTTTAATAATTTCTTTTATATTAGATCTTTGTGTAGTAAATCTGTTTCTATTACAGTTCTGGCTGCAGCCCTTACTACAATCCTTACTACAGTTCTTAATACAATCCTTTTTAAAATTCATACTACAATCCTTATTCCAATTCTTAAATCTGAGTTACTTAAAGTACATATAGTATATTCAATAAACATTTGCATTAGTTAATTGGAAAAGGTTATTGCGCAGGGTCATATACATTTACTCGTTAAGTAATAAGAGAGGCCAGCAACACATTTAATTAAAAAGGACGAAGGACACCAAAGTCCACACTGTACAATTTTGCATATCCTTGTGACATGTTATTTGACCTCATTCCATAGCAATAACGTGGTAAATATTGATCAAAATTCGGGTATATTTGACATGCATTTGCTTCTGCCTTTGCACTAAAAGTAAAAGCAGCAATTAAAAGTTTAGAGAAAAGAGCAGGTTTTATGCAGATTATTCTATTAAGTAATATTTCATATATTAGGAAGGTAAAATATTCAACTAATATTTATTTTATGTTTTCAGAAGCCAAAATATTAAATTTATTTCAGTATTTCATATTTTAGGAAGCTAAATAACTCAATTCATTTCAATATTTTATATTTCTAGCAGCCAAAATGACAGAGTTTGAAATATATATTTACCATGATGCCTTATAGTTACATCGTTAGTAAGGCTTATGGAGATGTTCCTAATAAAGTAAACTAAATTTAAAGTTTAAAAAAAAGTAACCTTTGGTAAAAATTTTACATACAAATCAGTGGTCAACCTGGCTGGTAGCTCGGTCCTCTGCTAAAACATTCCTCGCTCGCCTTTCACTTGACTAAAATTTATTCCACGTTCCAGTTCTCACCTTACCACCGAAAAAAAACACCCCCTTTCTACCTCCCCTCGATGACCTTGAATAGCATAAAACATGAGCATAAAACACAAAAATAATCTGACTGCCGCTAAACGCTTTTGCACGCCAATCATTTCTGTGGCCAAGAGCAGGACCAGCGGCGGCGGCAGCAGCATTCTCCGCTGTTTGAGCAATTCTCCACATAATTCTCTACCCTTCCCCCCCCCCCCCCCCCCCCCCTCCCCTTTTCCCCATCCTTTGCCACGCCCCCCGTTTTGTCCTGTTTTGTTGTTTGACTGCCATTACGGCTATTGTCGTTTTTGTTCACTTTGTGGCTTTGCGTGTCAAATCAGATTTTGTAATTTCTGCTGCTGCTGTAGCTGGCAGAGCTTCGGGCGAATTTTCCCTTTTACCCCATTTCCATTTTCATTTTCCCCGTTTTTCCCCTATTTTTTTTTTTTTTTTCATTTTTGTTCCAGCTCTTTTGTACGTTTTGCTTTACACTTTCGCGTGTGCGTACTTTGTTTACGACGTTTGCGACGTGCGATGCTAATCAAGGGAAATCATGGGAAGCAGTGACAATTATGTTGGCGGCAATCGCAAATGGCCTGCTAATTGCTCACGGCTCCAGGGAATCCGCTTTAAAAGTGAACTTAACACGATCATTGGGGGCGGGGGAAACACACATGTCAGGACATGTTATTTCAAGGAATTAAAAAGTAATACAGTTTTTAGGACAAGCCTCACGGCCATGGAAATACACAGTTTTCTTTTTTTTTAAATGGGTAAATTTTTGGCCTAAAAATCGGGAACACCTTAAAGGGTTTTTTGATCATAACTCGGCTAAAACTCAACCAATTTCAGTCTGGTTTGGTTTTTTCTTCTTAGTTTTAATAGAAAAACTTTTCTGCATTCAAAACTCCATACCTCATTTTTTTGTCAAATTTTCGACAATTTTGACGATGTAACCCCTTACATTTTGTTGATAAAAATGGGTTCATTCTTGGCCCAAGAATCGGTAACACTCTGAGGGTTTTTTTTTATCATAACTTGGCTAAAACTCAACCGATTTCAGTCTAGTTTTTACGGAAGAACTTTTCTGCATTCAAAACTCGACCTACAATTTTTTGAAATTTTTTGTCAATTTTTTTTGGAAAAGTGGATACATTTTTGGCCCAAAAATCGGTAACACCTTTGAGGGTTTTTTGATCATAACTTGGCTAAGACTCAATCGATTTCAGTCTGGTTTGGTTTTTTCTTCCTAGTTTTTATAGGAGAACTTTTCTGCATTCAAAACTCCATACCTAATTTTTTGTCAAATTTTCAACAATTTTGTTGATAAAAATGGGTAAATTTTTTAATTTTCCGCTAAAAGTCAACCCCGAACCCAAGGAAAATGTACAGGCTTAAGGCATTAAACGTGATACCTTAATCGCTTCTCTGCGAGGCCAAAACCCACGAAGGACAATAAACAAATGTAAATCACTGGCATTCAGATTCAAACAGGTGGAGCCAAGAATGGGTGAAATGAGTGAGGTGTGTGGTGGGAGGGCAGAACAAGTGGCATCCGAAAACCCAATGGTGAAACACCGGAAGCGACGCTCCGCCCGAAAATTGAAATATATGCACACTGTGTGCGTGCCTGTGCCTGTGCAGTGAAATTGCGTTTGTGAAGGAGCCACCACAAAGCCCTGTGCCGAGTACCACCCAGTGTGCCACCCCTGGAGTGACCTAATTGAGGGTAGAAGTGCAAAGCCGTACGGGCAAAGGTCAGCCGCTGCTGGCCGGCCAGCCAAGCGAGGCCAATATCAGCATCAATGTTCCACAGGATCTGACACTTTGATGACAGCAGAATCCTGCGGTGACACTGGCGGGCCGCGATGCAAATTCGATTTTGCTGCTTGGCCTTGCACAGGATATTGAATGGCAGGCAACCCAACCAGGACGACCAGATAGTCCAGGATCGCTGCGGTTTGTAGCTGCGAATTGCATTTCAATTCGATTTTCCATAGTGCCGCGTAGGTGCAGTGATTACTTATGCGACCATCAGCACGCATACCTGGCTGCCAGGTGAACTGGAAACTGGAAACTTCTATGGCAATTAATGCACTTTCCTTGTGCCCGGGATTAGTAACACTTCTCAGCGCTTTGGTTGAGTGAGTCACTGCTTATAATGAGTAACCTGGCCACTGCAGGCTATTTCGCAAGGCTTAGAAAATGTATTATTTAAACAGGAATTCCTAATAAATCTAGTAAAGATTCCCCTACTTAATTCTGAGAAACTAAGTCACTGATCTAAAAATTCTAGAAATTGACAGATAAACTTAATGTTTTAGAACATCATTTACCAAGAGTCAGCATTTATTTGCTATTTAAAACTCATCTCCTTTATCTGCTCACATCTCCAGGCTCATCATTCAGCCACAATTGTGTTGCCATTTAGGCTAAGCTCAGCTTTGAGCGCATTTTGGCCCCATATTATTACCCACTTCACATGCGGTGCTCAACTGGCCATATTCATTTGCCACACAATTCCACGGACTCGTAAGCTGAATAATTCAATGGCAACTCGTTTGTCATTCATATTGCCGCCTGCCGAGTCGTCCTCCGCTTTCGGATGAGTATTTTCGTTTTTTAGTCCTTTTCATGGAGCCTCAAGCAATGAGTCCAGGTCACGTACCATCATGGGGTCAAGTACAGTTGGGGCCAATGAAATATATAACGAAAGAATAGAAACTACCGACTATCATATGGCAAATTTTTACCCCATCTTCGACCTTACCACATTAAAATAAAAAAAAGAAAACATAAAAATCATCTTATTATTTCGTAAAAAAAAAATTTGTTTTCATAAGCAGTCAAACTAAATGAAAGTTATCAGCTTAGCTTGAGATATGTTTCCTTATTACAATTTGAATAAAATTAGAACATTTTTGATCAGAATCGGATAAGAATCACATCATAAAGCTGCCAACCAATTTGGGAATGATCGAATTTTAATCTGTAGGGCATACAACTTTTTGCGCCTCTATGTTAGCTTCTTTACTTGATCTTTTATAAAGTATATGTATATGTACTATATCCTGAATCCTTTCCCATATGATAAACCTTTGAGAAGCCTTCTGAGATTTGATTTTGGTTGCAATTGAGAGATTTCTGAGCATATCAACCAATTTTTTTTTTTTGGCTAGAACCTCTTCGCATGCCCACCTTTTAGGCTCCCCTTGCATTTATGCATATCTGAATGTACATATGCATTTACATGTACATATTTACACATACACATATGTGTCACGTTGAGTTATTTTCAACGTGAATTTTCGAATTTATTTGTCGAAGAACATTGGCCGCGTCTGTTTTTCGAGGGTCTGAATGGGTGGTTAAGGGCGTTGAAGGGGGGATCCTCGATACGCATTCCCATTCGCATTCCTTTCTCCTGCACATTTCCCTCTATATCTATCTATCTCTCTCTTTTCCTCTGTCTCTCTATCTCTGTGTTTCTCTCCATGCTTTTTTTTGCTCTTATTTTTGCGCTCGTTCATTTTATGCTTGGCTTTTTTGGACATTGCCAACGATGGCATTTTTGTGGCCTAAATTCATGGCAACAAAGTGGTGGGGAAAGAGCAGTGGCAGGGGTGCAGGGAACTCGGAACGAGCGAAAGGTGCACCAAGCTGCACCCAAAAAACCAAATGATAAGTTAGTTGCGTAAAAAAAATTAAATCATAGAACATTTCTAAATTAAGTCATCTGGGTTGCAAATAATTTTACGGCTGCCAAATATTCTTTAAAAGTTAAGAAATAAAATACATTTTGTTGTCTCTAGTGGTCTGGTTTTTATTTTTTTCCGTGTATTTGTGTAAAACGGAGAGGGGACTGAGGCGGACGAGGATGGGGCAGTGCACTGTTGACTGCAATGTGTCAGCAGCAGTTTGCCTCTGAATGAATCTGTTTACATTTTCCACTTTGATGTCTCCCTCTCTGTCTCTTCGCTGTCTGTGCTCATCTCTCAATATCTCTCTTTCCCACGCTCTTTTCATGGCACGATGCCACGCTCTTGTTCTTCGCTCCCCTTCCACGCAACCCAACCACCTTCTGTGCCACCCACCGAAACTTCTCATTACTTTTTGATAGCTGATAAGAGCCTCAAAAGAAGCCAATAACAAAAAAAAGTGACCAAAATAAAGTGGAACGACGAACCGAAGCCAGAAAGTAGTAGAAGAATAGAGAGAAATAAGAAAAGACAGTGAGTAAGGGAGGTAGGGGAGGCGGCCAATTTTCTTTACACTCACTTAGAAAAAATCAATTTAATAACAAAATATTTGCGAATTCTTTTTATAGATCTTTCGGTAAATGAATTCGAAATAAAATTCAAGAGACATGTACATACGTTGCAAAAATATATCAAAAAAGCATTAAAATCTCAACTTTTTTCTTTAAGTGTGGATTGTCTGAAGGCGACTTGGAAGCACCGTTAAACGATGACGACAACAAGTAAAGGAACAAGAACAAAAACAAGTAGCAGAACAACAAAAACAATTGCAGAAACTGCAGAAGCAGCAGCAAAAAAAAAACTTTAATAGAAGCCAAGACAGAGCGTCGGCAGGGATGCAGCGACTGAGCGAGGCAGCAAGAAATTGTTCAAGAAAATTCTTATAAGAAATTAGCAAAAACGATGACGACAGCAGCAGCAACGATGCGATTTTGCCGTTAGCTTTTTCCCCCCATTTTTATTTTTTCTTTTTTTTTTATTTTTTTGTTATCTTGTTCAAATGCAAAGCTCAAGACACACCGAGAGAGAAAGGCGAATAAAAGAGCGCAAGGTGGACCACTGAGAGAGAGCCCAAGCCCCAAGCCAGAGAGCTATAGAGAGCGCTTTCGAGGAGAGCAGCAAAGGCAAGGCGCGACTTGCAGCGCCGCAGCAGCCAAAGGCAAAAGACAATTGCAACAGAAGCGATTCGTGCAGGTGACAAAAGCGGCACAGTCAATTTGTCAAGAAATTTAGAATATTATATTATTATTATACATATAAGGATAAATTTTACATTGTAAACAAATTCACAATATCAATTATAGGTTCCTAAATACAAACATTTGTAAACATAAATTTCAATAACAATGAACTTTTTGAAAAAACAACAATTTGCATGGAAAAGGGTGCGTGCTTACTATTTAGAATAATTAGATGGTTTGCATTTTATTGTATTTATAGTTATAGAGTCTTATTGATCGACAGTTTTGTCGCCTGAGCAAAAAACATTTTCAGTTTTTTTTTTATTATTATTTCTACTTCCATCTCCAACTTCTTCTTCTTGAACCCCATCTGCAGCTCCCTCCCCTCCCCATCCGACCCATCTACCGCCAGCCGGATGCTTGCGCTCTAGCTTTTCCCCGCTGCTCGTCGTGGAAAGGGGGGACCTGGGAAAACCACACACACACACACTACGAATAAGAGGAAAGTCGACGGCAAAACAAAAAATTCCAAACGGAGGATAAGTGGGGGAACAGCAGACGAAGAAGGAGAAGAGCTGCAGCAGCAGGAGACGAACGGCGACATCAAGGAAGAGAGCTAAAAAGTGATTGCGTTGTTCATAAATCAGTTGCAATTAAAATTAACTGGTGGAAGAATGCAAGGCTAATTAGATTTGTGGTCAGTCGCTGTCGCAGCTGGCGTTGCAGTTGCCGGTTGCCGGCACGCGAATTTTGCGCTTGTTGTTGTTGTATTTTTGGGGTGGGGCGCGAACTGCACTTGTGTTGAAATTGTGATTGCATTCTTGCACACACACACACACACACAATTGAGACACTAAAAAAAAAGTACCATAAATATCTCTTTACTTCAATTATTATTAAAAATGAAAAACACCACAAACAATATTTAGCTTTTGTTGGAATTTATCTTTTTATCATTTGCAGTTTATTCCTTTTGTTATCTTGATTATTATTACACCTTTTATTTACACACACACACACACACAAATGCTGCATTTGATTTCCAGCATGAAGCATGCCTGGCGCACGTTGCGTATACACAATGTGGTCATTGTTTTTGTTATTTCTCTCGTCACGCCGATGACGTACGCATAGCAGCAGCCTGTGCAACGTCATTATCTTCACCATCAGGCTCATGAAAACTTGTCATCATTAGGCACGTCAGAAGCAGAAGCCGAAGGAGCCAAAGCACGCGCTGTCCACATTACGTATACGCAACGTTTGACTAACAAGCGGCGCACAGCGTCATCATCATCTTCAATATCATTTAAACATTGTGATTATCACCGTCTCCATACGTTCGTTGCACGCTTTACCCACGAATTCGCACAACAAGCGGGTGCCAAGCATAATCGCCGTCGCATTGCTCAGTCTCTCAGTCTCTCAATCGCTCAGTCTCCGTTGCCGTCGACGTCTAAATGCGCACTAAAAAAATTCGAGTAAAAAAAGCACGGCGGAGCAAGCATCCGAGAACAGCGGAGAAGCAGAAGACGAAGAAGCAGAGCAAGCAGGCAGTGGCAGCCGAAGAGCCGGCACAAAGCAGACCAAGCGAAACGCGGCCAAAAAGGCAAGCGCCAAATCCTTTTTTAGCTCCCTCGCTGGCTTGTTATCACAGCGTTGGTAACAGAGACGCAGCAGCCAAAGACAGGCGAATGGCGAAAGGAGAAAGGCGAAAGGAGACAGCAGACAGGAGCGGCTCTCTTTAGCTCTCTCGATTCTCTCCCTTTCTGTCTCTCTCTATCTGGCATACATACAGAGGCTGTGTGTTAGACGAGTGGACCTCTATAAGTTAGATGTTCTAATAATAGTTTAATTTTCTTATTTCAACTAAGTAAAGTCAAATCTTTAAACTCTTTTTAAATAAATTTTAAAATAAAGGTTTTCAATTAAACGAAATGTTAAATATATTAAAAAATATGACAATATATGACATAACAAAGTCCACCCTAGTCAGCGTTCTATGCGTCTATACAGGAGTGTGTGTGTGTGTGTGTCAACACGGATGAATGAACGTCAAATAGAACATGTGCTAATGAATTATCAACTGTCAGCACAGCGCGCAAAGTGCAAACACTCACGCGGACATGAATGGCGGATGGGTGGCAGGGCAGCAGTTTGTACGGGGATTGTCGAGGATGCAGGGGTTGAAGATGTGAAGACGTGTCTGTGAATGGGAATGGTGCGAAGCGGAGCGCAGGAGGAGGAGCGGCAAACATAGCCTACTTAAAGGATGCGCCCGACAAAAGCGAGGACATCGTCGCCGGCATCGACAGGCAAACTGTGGAGAGCTGTGAAGCTGTTGGATAATAATGAATGAGTTCGGCTTGGAGTCCGCTTTTGGATATGAATCAATGGGGCGGAATAAATGAGTCGTCGAGAAATGCCAAGTGAATCACTCCTGCCCTGTCGCTGTGATTACTCTATTTTTCATAGGTGAATCAAGCGTCTAAGTGACTTTAGAGATACATAATTCATATGGAAAGTCAATGATATCACTTATGAGTACGACTAGTCAAGGAGCATGTATGTGAGTCGTTCCTAAGGATTCATTCTAAATGAATAATGTATAATGACTCAACGGGATTCATCTATGTAACTGGAGTATTAGTGACTGAGTAGGGTACCTAGTACCCACCCTTTATTAAAAGTCAAGCAAAATTCATTGCAAGGGCTTCATTTTAAAAGAATTATCATAATGCCTTTAATGGATAAAACAAACCAACAATGTAAATCAACTCATTTTCAAACATGAATTGTCTTATTTTTTGGTTGTTCTTGTTACTGACACATTTGAATAATTCATCTTATTCATCTTAACCTTTTGTTGCATTCATCAGCTAAGTGAATTCATTCGATGTGTTGACAGGCAACGATTGCATTTCGATCAAATTAATTTGAATCGATTTGCATTTTTAAAAAGCGGGTTAGGGGGGGAGGGGGGGAGTTCCATTCATCCTAATGTGAGTGCCAAATCCCCAATCCCAGAACCCAGTCCTGTTTCAAATCCCCGTCCCGGCTTCTCTCCGTCCCTGCCTCATCTCGTGCAGCTGCAGCGTCTCCGTGCGAGTGAAATACGAAATAAAAAATATGCTGCTCGCTTTTAGGCGCCCAAACGCAACTTTTGTAATATGCATTCCGCCTGCCCACCATGTCTGTGTGAGCCCCACCCCCCCTTGGGTAGAGAGTGTGAGACTGTGTGTGTGCCGAAAGGTAAATGACATCAATGGAGGTTGCCTCTGCTGGCGTCGCTGCCCCTACAGGCGTGTTTACTTTTTGCTTGCATTTCGGTCTTCGTATCCGCTTGCTGCTTGCCTGCTTACAGTTTCCGGCTTTCCAACACAAGCGTACAGCAAACACACACACACACACACACACATACACAGACTGTGGAGAGGCTTATTGTGCGCGCGCCTAAGTATATGCAATGATTTTTTTCTGGTGGCAAAAACCACAGCAGTGGCAAGGAGCAGGGATCCTTGCAGCCTCCTTAATAACTAATCCCAGCCACAACCTGCAGCTGCTGCTGCTGTTCTCCCTCCAATTTGGCTCTGTAAACTTTTCCCTTTTAGCCAGAAAACTAAATTCAACGCCTATTGTTTAGCCATAAAAGAAATCAATGAAAATTCGAGAAGAATCTAAGAAAACAAAAAAAAAAAAAAGAAGAAAAAGGGGCGGATTTCTGCTCTCTGGCTTTCTGCCAGGCCACTGTAATGGCCACGTAAATTGGCCATTGAGTTAGAGTTTCGTTTCTGGTGGTTACACCCAACAAAACTTACACCGACCGGAACCATCGATTTTAATCGATTTCTTTTTCAAATTTGTAAGAACAAATCTAATCCCTGAAAATCGAATTATTTCCAGGTAAGTGCAAGGTAAATAACAAATAGGAACAGCATACAAATTGTTTAAAATATTCCCCACAGAACACTGGCAATTATGACATCCTGATATTCACCAGTTAAATGATAGAAATTTCAATATTCCATAAATTTAAACAATGAAAAAGTACACTTACCACTAGGATCATGATGCGGCGGCCCCGGCTGCTGATGCTGATGCTGGTGCTGATGCTGATGATGATGATGTGGACTTGGTGCACAGAATGCGCTCGATCCGCCGCCCAGAGTGGGCGGTGGCACGCCCACACTAGACGGTGGCGGATAGGCACTGGCGCGATACGAAGGCGGCGGTGAGCCCACATCACAGCGATCAGAAACCACTGGCACAGCCACTGCCACGGGCACGGGCACGGGCACTGGAACCGGTACCGGTGCACCCGGCGGCGGCGGTGGTCCATAGTGTCCCTGCGGCGGTGGCGGCGGCGGTTGACCACCATAATGATGTGGCGGCGGTGGCGGTGGCGGACCGTGTCCATACTCGGCCGCCTGCTGGTAATGATGGGCATGAGCCGCATGTGCGGCGGCATACTGATGCTGGTGATGCATATGCAACACCCCGCCGCCACCGGGCGCCAACTGGTGGGCATGATAAGCGGCGGCAGCAGCGGCGGCTGCAGCTGCGGCGGCGGCATATGATGGCGGCGGTGGACCATGATGATCCGGTAAGCCGTGCTCCGTGTGCAGGCCAAGATCGGGGGCATGATACATGCCGGCGCTGAGATGTTCGCCGGGCAGAAGGACATGGGGACCCGTGGGCGGGGCATGGATGGGCAGTGGTGGCGAACTGTGAGCTGTGTGAGCAGTTTTGCAAGGAGCCAGATTAAAGAATATAACAAAAAAAATGTGTGTATATTGGTTATTGAGTAAAAAAAGAAAGGCTTAACTCACCCTCACTGAGCCCCGAACTGGCGCCCGGTGGCAGCATGCTGGACAGGGCACTGAGCGGTGTGTAGGACTTGGGTGGCTCCACGGAACCCGGCCGCAGGACACGCTCCTCGGTGACGCTCGACTGGACGCGATATTGCATCTTACAGTATGCCTCCTGGGCGGCACCATTGCTGGCATTCACATAGACACCGGTGATGGTCACATCCGTATCCTGGACAATCACCACCGACGAGGAGGTGGGTCGACTACAGTCCTTGGCATCCTTGGTGCTGGCCGCCGAGTCGCGGTAGCCGGTGGTGGTGATGGTTGTATCCGTATTGGTCTCCTTCGTTTCCTTCGAGTACTTGGAGTCGTTGCTCTCCTCGATGATGGTGTGACTGCTGGGCATTTTGCTGGCAGCAGCAGCAGCATCCTTTGAGTCCTTTAGCTCGTTCTCTCGCTCACGCTGACGCTGACGCTCTCGTTCGCGTTCCCGTTCCCTTTCCCGCTGCAATTCCTTGGACTCCTTGGGCTCCCTGGGCTCTTTCTTGATGTGAATCATCTCGGTTTTCACCACGGGAGTCGTCGTGGCCGTGGTCTTGGTTGTACTGGCGGGCATCGTGTCCAGCTCATCGTAGCTCTCGAAGCTGCTGCAATCGCTGGCCAGATTCTTGTCCAGATGCCTCTCCACCTCGTAGGTGGCCGCCACTATGGCGCTAGCATTTAGGCTGGCCATCCGCTTTCTGGCCAGAATGCCCTTGTAGTCACCTATTAGCTCCTCGGTGAAGACGGTCTTTCGCTTCTTGGGCAGTTGCTTGGGTGGCTTTGGCTTTTCCTTTTCCTTGGTGGCAGCAGCAGCAGCAGTGGAGGCGGGTCCCTCCTCCTCATCGCTCTCCTCCACTGGCGTCACCTTCGCCTTCTTGCGCTTGGCCTCCGTCTCACTGGATGCAACCTTCTTCGGTGGCGCCTTTTTGGGTAACTTGCGTTTCTTCACAGGCGGCAGGGGCTGCAAAAGCTGCAGCTCCTCCGCCTCGCTGTCGCTGTCGAACTCCCAGTGCTTGCCCACTCCCCTACCGCCGGGAACATTGCGCAATTCCCGGCGCGGTTCCGCCTCCTTGGGCGGAGCACTGGCCGCAGCTGGAGTGGCGGGCGTATGCGGCGGACTCACCGATCCCTTGTCCCTGTCTCCATCGCGTGGCGAATCCTTGTGGTTGTCATCATCGCTACCATCCAGAGTTCGTATGCGCGGCGGTTGCTGCGTGGCCTTCGAGAGTCCCAGCTCGTGGGCCGTGCGGGACTCGTTCTCGTAGAGGCACTGCACCTTGGCCAGAGCATTCAGCGAGGCCATCCGATGCCGTTTGGGGCCACTGTAGGCGCTCAGCTTGCGCTCATCCTCGGAGGAGCTGCTGTCCGAGGAGCTCTCGCTAGCGGGTGGCTCCTTCAAAGGACCGGAGCTCTTCCCCTTGGCCGCGGGCTTTTTCTTGCGCCCCGGCGTTGACGTGGGTGTGGGTGTGGCCACCTTTCGCTTCGCCACCTGCTTCTTGCTGCTATTGGCAGCGACCTTGTTTGCTATGGGTTCGGACTGATGCTGCTGCTGCTGCTGCTGGTCGCTGGCCGCCAAGGTATCTGTCTTCTTGTCATTGTGCTTGGGTTTCTCCTCCTTTTTCTCCTTCTCCACCGAGGGTTTCTCTTCCTTCGACTGTTGTTCCTGGTCGTCATGATCGGAAGCCGGCTGTTTGTTGGCCTTCTCCTGGCGCCCCAGCTGCTTGAGCGGCTTGTTATCCTCGTCGGAGAATTCACGCAGCTGCTTGAGCGCCGGTAGAACCATCTTGATGGGCTCCTCATCCTCTGATCCGGACTTGAAGTCATATATGTCCTTCGCCCCGCTCCAGGAGGCAGCCGGCGATTTATGGTGCGATGCCTGCTGCAGGCGACCCTTTGTACCCGCCGACGTCTTGGTGTACTTCACCTTGGGCCGTTGCTTTGGCGGTGGCGGCGGTCCAGATTGATCTGTGCCTGAAACACTGGTTGTGGGCGTGGCTGTGGGGGTGGCTGTGGGCGTCGATGTGGTTGTGGGTGTGGGTGTGGGTGTGGCCCTTGGCGTGCTGACAATCTCCTCCAAATCCATTTGCACGGGCTCTGTATTGGAGTCCGGCAGGCGGGATGTGCCCTTTGTCAGTGTGGTCTCCTGTCCTGGGTTGGTCTTTTTCTGCTTGCCCACCTTGTTGTGCTTGGTTGCCTCCTTCTTGGACTGCTCCGCCGAGGAGGACTCATTCTTGGACTGATCTGCCTGGTTTTGAGTTGGTTTCTTGACGGGATTCTTGGCTGAACCACTGCTGGCGGTGGACATGGTCGCTGTTGTGGTCCCTGTGGCTGTCACCGCTGGCAAAGTTTCGTTCTTGGCTTTCTTCGCCTGCTGCTGGGTCTTTTTGGGTGCTTTGATTGCCTGGGAGTCCTCGGACACGACAGAAACTGTCTCCTGTTCCGGCAGCTTGGCCTTCTCCTTGTCTTTGTCGGGATGCTTTTCCGGCAACTTTTCGGGCAACTTTTCTGGCGCCTTCTCCTTAATGGGCTCCGGCGAGGGACGCACGCGCTTTACAGACGGCATTTTGCCGGGATTGAGGCTGGCTATTACCTTCACAGCCGCCGCCCGGGACTTGGTCTTCACATTCTCCGATATGGAGGACTTGAGCACGCCCTCATTGAGCCGCTCCTCGCCGCTGGGCAGCAGGTTGTCAAAGCCATGGATCTTGATGTCCAGACTCTTGAGCATCTTGTTAATGGCTCGCGCCTTGCCATCCTCGTGTCGCTCCTCGGGCGATAGCTTCAGGCTGCCGGAAGGGTTGCTGCCGGAAGGGTTGCTGCCAGCAGCACCGGCAGTGGAAGCGGAAGTGGAAGCGGAAGCGGAAGTAGAGGTTCCCGAGGAGTTGGAACTGGTGGCCTTTCCCGCTGCACTGACGTTACCAGTGTTTTCTGTGGATACCTGGGATCCTGATCCCGCTCCTGATCCCGCTGCCCCTGCCGTTGTATCCTTGCTGGACTTCTTGCTTGAGGTGCCAACTGTGGCCGTTACCTCTGTCTTGGTGGAGGACTTCTTGTCCTCCGCTTCTTCGGAAGCCTTCGCCTGCTTCCCAGTCCGCTTTTTGCCCGGCCCTGTAGACGCTGCCGCTGCTGCTGCCGCTGCCGCAGCGGTCGCCGTCGAACGCTGGACGCGCTCCGCGACGCTGGAACGCTTCTTCGAGACCATTCCAAGGGGCTGTGCACGAGTAGGAAGGCACGTAGGCCCACGTAAAAAAATTAGTGAAAGAAAACGGTCAAAGGGAAGGCTGAGGAAAACTAAGGGAAAATATATGTATCCACTGAGGGGAGGGGAGTAGAGAGACCAAAGGCGAGAGACTCTGATACACTGACAAAAAATACTGACCTAATGCGGTTTTGACACTAGTGCATATAGTATTCATAAGAGATTTGATTGGTCCCTAGAATTATGTTTGTAATGTAATTTTTAATGAACAGATTCCTAATTATTATTATTAATATTAGCTTTGATTCTGTTCATTACAATTTAGGTCCTATGTATTTCATATTCTACAAGTTTAAAATAATAATATTTATTAATTTATTTATTTCAAAGATATTAAATTGATCACCACTTATTTGGTATTTTTTATTTATATTTAAGTTTAAAATTATAAAGAAAAGGAAGACAAATTACTAATTTAACAAGAGGGAAGAGGGAACAAGGGAAGCTAACTTGGGCATGCCGAAGTTTAAATACCCTTGCAGTAAGTAAGAAGAAGAAAAATCTTCTGCCTTTCTCGGGTACTGACATAAAATAAATGTTGCGAACGAGAAATGTTGCGAGCGAAAAATGATATAGTGGTCCGATTTGAATAAAATTAAAACCGAAATTCTGGAATAATATAAAGTGTCTATGTCTCAAATTTTATGAAAATTTGTGGAAAATTGGCTTAGTTAGATTTTTTCCTCAAAATTTTCTGATCGGTCCAATGACAGCTATATGATATAGTTGTCCGATTTTGATTAAATTAAAACCGAAATTCAAGAATAATACAAAATGGCCATATCTCAAATTTTATTAAAATATTGTAAAAATTGGCCAAGTTATAATTTTTTTCATTAAAATTTACCGATCTTTCCTATATAGCTATATGATATAGTCGTCCGATCCGGCTCGTTCCGACATATATAGCAGTGAGAGCATATAGAAGACTATCTGCAAAGTTTCATCCAGATAGCTTAAAAACTGAGGGACTAGTTTGCGTAGAAACGGACAGACTCGACTCGGCTGTTGATGCTGATCAAGAATATATATACTTTATAAGGTCGGAGATGTCTCCTTCACTGAGTTCCAAACTTCTAACTAAAATTATAATACCCTGCAAGGGTATAAAAACGATGTACGATTTGTTTCTGTGTATAGGCACCACTTCACTTTCGGTTTCTTTCCGCCCTCATTTTATGCCCTTTTTTCTTAATTCAGTTCAAGTGGCGGCACGTGACAAACAAAAGAAAATCCACCTCCCCCGAGCTGGGAGGTGTTTCCAAGGATGGCAGGCAACCCACTCAGAGCCCGGCTACGGGGAAATGAAAATTCAATGATCACTTGCTATGTAGTTTTGAGGAACAGCAGAACTTACTAATCATTGTGCATATTTTCTATTATTATATCTTAGCAGGGAATGTTTTCTTGATCAGCATAAACACACGAGTCCGTGTAGCCTTTCTCAGTTTTTTATCTGAATGATACTTTCCAAATAGTCTTCTTACTTTTCACAATTCTATATACAAAGTTAAAAAGGAATCGGACGAATAAATCATATATTGCTTGGGTTTTATATTGAAAATAAATCTATGCCCCTTTTAATTGTATTCTTATTATTTGTTGATTCAATGTTGTTTATGTGATGTTTTTCTGATGGAATTTTGCTTATTATTGCATTTTATTAGTCGGTTTTTATTGGGTTATTTTTTTAAATACTTTCCAGGGCATCTCGACTAGTAAAGGTTCTTTGTATTCAAAAATTTTTTTGTTTTATTTTTATTTATTATTTGTTTTTTTTTTATTAAATTCTTTATAAAAACTTTTTTACATAATAGACTTTAAAGTTTTTTTTTTAAGTTTAAGTTTCTTTTGGAAAGTTGTGCATATCTGGTTTTAATTATTTTTTTAAATTAAAAAATTTGTTTACTAATAATTTATCTGACTCTCTTTCTCTGCGTCTTTTTGTCCCTCTCCCATCATGATCGCTCTTTCGGGAACGAAAAACCGTTGCAATGCAGAAAGGTCACTGCTCACCGTACTCACCTCTCGCTCGCACTCTTAGATGGCTCTCGCTTGCCGTTTCGCTTGCACACTCACTGCGCTGCCGCTGCTCGGGCGCTGCTGCTGCAACTGTTACAACAACAACTACTACTGCAGCGACTGCAACTGCCACGACAACAACAGCAACAACAACAACACGATGTGGATGAAGAGGAAGAGTTTGATGGTGCCAAGAGGCCAGCGACGGGCACAGAAATCCGTCGGAAGGCCATCTGGCTGCTGCTCCAAGATCCGGACTCACGATCCGGATCCGAATTTGTGGGACACTTTTTGTATATTTGATTTTTTTCACCTCTCTTTTTGTTTGTTTTTAAAATTGTTTTTTGTTTGTTGCTGCTTCGCTACTTTGTTGTTATTGTCGATCGGTTTCACTGTGGTAGTGACAAGAAGGTGGGGGGAAAGGCATAAATATAAACATAAACATAAACATTTTATATTACACACATTTCGTCACAAAACACAAATACACATATAAACGCGCTCAGTCCGTAAACACGTATACACACACACAGGCACCCGACGGAGGGTGGAGAGCGGAGCGCAGCAACAACGGGAATATCAACAAAAGAAAAATTCACTCCACTCTCTCTCTCTCTGTCTCTCTTGTGTCACTCGCAAACATAACCAGACTGATTAAAAATCACCATTCACTATTTTCAGTTATTTACAACGCCTCATGTTTCGGAGAGTACAAGGAAAAAAAATTACAATTACTATTTCACTGACACCCCCTCCCACCACCCACACGCACGTACACTCACGCCCCCCTGACACATACGCACATGCACACACAGACACCGAGCGTTTGGCGTGCAAACATGATGCAAACGCTTTTCCTATTGGACATCATTTGTTGTTTTTTCCCACTGAAATCAATCCCGCCACGCCGCACAATACATCCTTATCAATCGCGAAGACAACAAAATCCATTGGGAACACACTCAATAAACAAATCACAGAAAAAAAAAATAAATAAACGCACAGTAAATACATATGTATCAGTGTGACCGTCGCTTGACCGTTATAAAATACCCTTGTAGAGCAGTAACATAATCGATGGCACTATCGATGTAGAGCCAGTGGGAGCCACTATCGATTACCTTTTGCCTGTCACGAAACAATTGATAAGATAGTGTTAATACAATTATTTTATTTAAGCACGGTACAACACCAAGAACAATAGAATACAAGATTGCGCATTTCGCAGGTCCGTTATTCCAGCGACGCACAGTGGCAGTTTAGATACTTTTGGGTTGCAAAAATCATAACTCTTGAACCACTTGAGATATTTTCATAATTCTTTTTTTATATGAAAGGTAATTTTAATACCTTTCGATTAAGTGGTCATATTATATGGTGTGATAAATAGTAGATTTTATACTCGAGATTTAATGTTTTTTGAGGCAGTTTTCTCAATTTTTATCCAATTTCAAACAATACATTTCGTTTGTTTTCACTGAAAATGCTAATATTGTGCATATTTAAAGTTTTAAGAATAAAATAAACATATATTTTTAAGAATAAAAAAAATTTTTTTTTTTGATAATTCAAATTTATTGATTTTTGATCAATTTTCAATCATTTATGCACTTTTTGTTCAAAGTAATCAAACAATTTTACTTCATTTAATATTTTTGAAGAATATTTAATCATTATACATTCATTTCATGTCATTTAGTGTCCTTACAAAGTCAGAAATCGAAAAACAAGCCGCCAATACAGGAAAAAATGAATGGCCGCCATACAATTTCGTACTGCGCTTGTAGCAGAATTTGCTCGAAACCGCCCGTTTTTTACGCTGAGTTGAAAGTATCTTTTGCTTTGGAAATCCGGGGTGGCAGTTCGTGGCAGCCAATCTTTTTTGAATTTGATAAATAACATATTCAAGAACAACACCTCATACGCCAAACCCATCATCTCGTGTAGTCTCATTTTTGACATTCCATCAAAGTTGAAAAATAGGTGAAAATTAGTGCTTCGGTAAAACAGGTATTCCTGCACGTGCAAAAAATATTACAATTTTATTCTACCTGGGTTTTACCGAGATTTGATGGCCCTTTCGATAGAGACCAAAACCATGCCGGTCGGTTACATATTTTACCCAAAAATCAGCAGCAAAATCCGAATTTTTCTAAAAAAGCACTTAATTTTTTGCAACCAAAAAAAAAGGTCAACTTTGAACACGTGTAACTTCCAAGATACTGGACCGATTAGAATAATTTTTTGGATCCAACCCTTTTGAACTATTACCTGTCGAATGCAATACCAAGTTTTACGATCCGTTTTCATGAAAAAGTTGATTTTTGCAACGTATCTGTATCTTTCCGGCCATAGTGCGACGTCAAAATAGTACTTTGTGACGTCAAAATGGCCTTATAACAACAACAATTTCAGAACGAAAAATTTTTCGCTTCGTGTTTGCGCAATCTTGTATTCCATCGTTCTTGATACAACACCGTTCCAAAATAGTGAGAGAGCACGAGAGGCAAATAGTTTGAAACAGATTGTTGCCAGACTTTGCGATGTCCAGTGAACAGTTCAGATTCAAAAATACTAGAACGGTGCTAGCGTTAGGAGATTATTTGATGGCGCGCGATTTAGTATTTCGAAATTGGCAAAACAAAAAATGTATTGAGCTTTGAATGCAGAAATGAATACTACAGATGCCCAGGAGCAACCACAGACTTCTGTTGCTTCTCGTCTAGGACGGTCTTCAAGAATTTGTAACAATGCCGCCGAAGAGGAAACGGAAACTTCTGCTGTTTCGAGTCGACGACGGTCTCCAAAAATTCTCAAGAATTCCGGCAAAGAGCAACCGGAAAATTCTGCCGCATCCCGTAGTCGCAGGGCTCCAAAGAAAACGCCTGCTACAAAGAAAACCACCGGTCCGAAGAAAACAAATCGGGCTGAAAAAAGGGCAACAAAGAGAGCGACTAGGAATAGCGTGGAGCAACTTAGGCGTGAACAGGCTGCCGAGATGAATGATGACTCGATGCTCCAGTGCAATAATCGTATAACTTATAAAGGCATCCTCAAATTCATGGGGGTCCTTGTTTTGTTAAACTTTTGAAGGCTCTTGTGAGACACTGAAATACTCTCAGATTACTTAGTTTCGTTTATTTGTTTTGGAACATCAACCCAGAACTAAAATTAAAATGTAAAAAAAAAAATAAAAGTCAAAATCAAAAAAAAAAACATATATTGGATTTTTTAGATTTACCTGGCTTTCTGGGGCTACTTTGCTTATTAGGTTTTGTACCTTTTTTCATCTCAATATTTTAAAATAACTAAATACTGAACGGCTTCTTTGATTCACTTTAAAATATTTTTTGGCGTCATAATCCATGCTGTTTTTTGCAAAAGCCAAAAGTGGCAAATTATTTTGTACAGCCCCTCAGAAGATTCTTTAAACAATCTTGGTTTATGTTTTGGATGAGCCACATCATTTCAATCATCATTTATCGCTTGGTTGATGTTGGATTGTGGTCAGGTGGAAAACCCAGTTTCACATTTCCCAGCTGTTTTCCACGGATGAGATGTGAGAGAGAGAGGGCAGTATAAAAAAGGTTTTTCTTTATACATTTTTAAGCATTTTTTCAACAAAAAATATTAGGGCTTACATCGCCAAGAATGTTAAAAAAATTAGAAATCAAGGTTTAAATGCAGAAATGATCTCAAATAAAAACCAAGAAGAAAAAGCCAAACCAGACTCAAATCGGTTGAGTTTAAGCCAAGTTATGAACAAAAAACCCTAGAGGTGTTCTCGATTTTTAAGCATTTGTTCAACAAAAAAAAATTAGGGGTTACATCGTCAAAAATGTTAAAAAAAATTGTAAAAATTATAAATCAAGTTTTGAATGCAGAAATGTTCTCCAATAAAAACCAAGAAGAAAAACCCAAACCAGACTCAAATCGGTTGAGTTTAAGCCAAGTTATGAACAAAAATCCACA
>VNJV01000522.1:0-36662 GCA_008042635.1 Drosophila nikananu | reverse complement strand
AACTAAATTTCACGTCAAAAAATCTATTGCACTTACCTTCTTAATTAACACACTTCACACGGTGACACTTTTAAAAACGTGCAATAAAACTTTTGAGATTTTTTTCAGCGTGAAAAAATGCATTTTTCCGGGACACAAAGCAGACGCGTCCGTTCCGTTTGGTATTTGGCACAAAACAATCGATCTTCAATAGCGCACACATGACATTTGAAAGATCCGTCCTATCTGTCCTGTGTCAAAAGTTACACAGGGGTGTCCACAACCCCCACGGTGTCCACGACCCCCACTTTTCCCCTATCTATATATCTATAAATCTATATGGTAGGCCCAGGCCCAGGGAGAGGCAGGTAATCAAGATCCTTCCATATCTTATCGCAGTCGAAAGGCAATCGTTGCAACCCAAAAAAAAAAAAAACGAACAAAATAAGCAAGAAGCACATTATTTTGGGGTTAATGAATGGGAAACCTAACAACTGCTTAAAGAGGTAAAAGTGCAGTTAAACTTGTCATGAAAATATTAACAGAAGCATAGAGAAAATATTGCTTAAAATAATACAAATAAAGAACTTAAAAAAATTTAAAGTAGAATGTCTTTTCCGCCCAAAAAATAATATTTTGGTATTAAAACTTATAAATTTTGTTCTAATTTCATAATATAAATAAAATCATGAAATGTATATTTTTTTAATAAGATAAATCACAAACATTGCAGTGTATGTAGATATTTATTATTTACTTGTATTTTACACAATATTCTACACCTTTTACCAAAGACGCCACAAAGTTTGCAGCGGCTTTTACTATACTTTAATTTATTGTAGTTCAATTGCCAAGAGTGTAGATGGCGCCACAAAGGGTAACAAACTAAGCTTAATAACATTTATTTAAGAAAAAAAAAACTATAATTAAAAGATATATACAAGAAAACATATTTTTGTTGTCTGTAATAACAAAACAAATTGTGTATGTTTATAAATATTAAAATCATGTATAAATTACAGTTTTCAAGCCATTGCTTGACCATTGCCTATAGAGGTCTCTTAGGTGCATAGATTTTCCTGCCCCAAAAGGCTAGATGTCGCCGCTGCACTTTGTGTAGAGACGCTAAAAAATATTAGGAAAATTCAATTTTTTTAAGCAATTAGAAGCATAATTAGAAGAGTAAACTCAAGGTCAAGAAAGCGCAGTACGTTGTCTAATTAGTGATAATAAAATTAAAATAAAAACAAAAAACCCAAAACAACAGCCAAAGCAAACGAAACGAAACGGAATACAAATCAAAAATTGGGTGAAATGGTGAACGAACTTGGCGTCTAGTTATTTTTTGTTTGTGGTTTAAATCTATTTGTTTGTGTCTATTGTTTTAACAAACACACTCGCACACACACTCACACTCTAATAAATAAATACTCAGATGCTGGGACAATGGACCAGTCGAGCAACTTTGCAAAACTGTTAAAAAAAAGACGGGGGAAAAAAACGAGACCAACAGCTGGGAAGTTTTCTATAATGAAAACCACACACACTTTTCGGCTGCAGAGAGCGAAATAAACATAGACTTTGATTTAAATCTAAAATCATAAATATACAAATAAAATATTGTAAAATATACGCTATTTTTTGTATATATTTTAAGGCACTTCTTAAAGTGTAAATATTTTGGTTTAAATTAGATTTCAAATATTTTACATATTTTGCAGTACTTTTTTCTCCCGCACCTCCCCTCTGACTTATTGCTCATTAGTTTTGTGTGCTCGCATTTTGGCCGATGACAAAGCTCTTTTTATGTCTGTTTTTACTTAATTTTTTTAAGTCAAACGGAAGTTTTGGCTGGCTACAGTTTCGAGGTGTTGCCGAAGAAGAGTTAAAGCCAAAGTAATGGTCATTTCTATGGACAGAGACCCAGTTAATAGCAACAGAGAGGAAGAATCGCAGGCTGAATTAGACACCCACCTTGATTGATGATTCACCTGGGGGATTGAGTGGCTTTCATGCAATCAGAATTTGATGAGCACTCTTTCTCCTTTCATGTGGCCAAGAAAAAAGCGTATTAATTAGGTAACAAGTTAGCTGGAAGTACAGTAATGACTCGCAAATGGGCCCTAATTATTTTTATTCTAACTTTATGTGGATTTGTTTGTTGTTTTAGTTAATTTTAAAATATATAAAAGTGTTCAATTATATAATTATTCTCCTATATAACTGCTTGTAATGGAATCAAGCCTGTAACAAATTGTATTTACTTGTTTAATAGTTTTTTATTTATTTTCTTTTCTGGCTTTGCTGTTTGGTTTCTCTCATTAATTATGCCAGCGTTTGTGCAGTTTTCCTCCGTGCTTAAAAAAAAAAAAAGGAAGCTTTCCAGTTCGTTTGGTTTCATTGCGCGAGAATTTTCCAATGGAAAATTGTTGTAGCCTCCGTTGCACCTCGAAGGCCAAGCTATTGTTGTTATTTATTAATTTGGTCCCAGAACACACGGGGCGGCGGAGGGGGAGGGGAAAAGGAAACTGTTAATGACGATGATTACCATTCCCCGGGCAACCTCATCCTCATTATCAGGCGTCGTCACCGCCGTCGTCAATCGGTGTTCTCTAGGAATTGTTACCGCCCGAAGTGAAGATCAACGGCGACTCACAATGCCAACGACGACGACGTCCTGGCGTCGCCTCAAAATTCCTCCTCGGTGCCAGGCTTCCCTTGCCTTTTTCTTTTGTTTTTCCTCTCACATAAATTTGCATTCAGCGCCGCCCCGGAAGACGATCTTTTTGCGGGCATATTGATTCCTTTATCACGTTGAAATTCAATTTAAATATCACTATTTGTTTGGTAGTTTTGCTTAAGAAATATAAAAAAAGGGAAGTGGACATATTTCTAAACTTAGCAGGTCATAAAAGTAACTTAGGACGAAATGGTTTCAAAAATATATATGTCTAAATAAAAAATAATATAATAGGTACAGTGTATGCTTAAATATAATTTAATGTAAATATTTATTTTATTTTATTTTTATTTCTATATTTTTTTTATTTATTTTAATGTATTTTTTGTATATTTTATTGTATTATTTTATTTATTTTGTATGTATTTTATTTTATTTTATATATTATTTTTGTAAGGGTATTCAATATTCGTTGCTTAAATAACTGTGTGGCACTTGTTGCTGCTTCTACGTTGACTTCTGGTTGTTCTTGTTGTTGCAATTGCTGGTTGCATCCCCTTTTCCTGTGTTTTTTCCCCCCTTTTTGTTTTACTCTAGCAGTAGCTTTGCTATTGTTGTTTTTGCGCATTTTAGTTGGCGTTCCGCTTGACAAAGTTCTTCCTTGCCGTGTTTGTTGTTGCCATCTCCCTGGCCGGTGGTCATTTGCGAACCAAACAAAGAGAGGGAGCGATAGCAAAAGAGAAGGGGAGACAGAGAGCGCTATAATTGACTCTCTTATGACACTGGGAGAATTATTTACCAGTAGTCTATACTTACTATATAAGTTTACACTTGAACCGCTTGAACCAGTTGGGAGTTTTAGAATGGATAATATATATAACACAACATAATAATTTATTAGAGAATATCATAATTTTAAATTTTATGTTGGTCCTTTAATTTACCTCACATTTTGTAACCAGTTCAATTGGTATTCATTTCATTTTTCGTAAAGACGGTTGCCGTTTTGTTTTTTGCAGTGCACACCTGCGACCGCTCTTTCTCTCCGCCAACAGCCGCCGTGTGTGTTTTGTTTTTGGGAGCGTGTTCCCACTTCATTTTCCTCACGTCACTTCGGTTCCGAAATGCGTCGACGTCGGCCGTCGCAGCCGCTGGCTGTCGTCGGTACTTGTTGTGGTTGCTGTTTTTTATTATTTTAGCTGCTTAAATGCTTAAATATTTAAAGCAATTGTCTTAACGGTTGGAAAAAAATTCGCAAAAAATACAACTATAACAATTAACAAAACAAATTACGAAGCTAACGAAACGAGTCGAGTGTTGTTATTATTTTCTTGTGTTCTGTTCAAGTGCCAAAGATGTGCAAGAACTTGGCATTGTTGCAATGCCACAGTTTTAAGGCCAATATATATATATATATACACATATATTTATGTGTCTGTGTGTGAAAGAATTTAAGGTTTATCTAAAGTAGTCTGATATCTAAAAAGAGTAGAAATATATAAATATAAACTGGCAAACACGCAAAGAAGCAGTTGAGATTGCAGATTCATTGCAGATAAAGCGATTTTCTGTTTCGTTTAAATATGTGGGAAGCGCAAACACTTGTTGTTTCCTAGGGTTGATTCTCCCTCGAGTTGGATTTTTCGTTATTTTTCCTTTTCTTTATAATGGTTTTCTTCTGCTGCTCAGCTTCCCATGACGATCAAGGAAATGCAGGAAACGTCTTGACATGCAAAGGTGCACTGAAGGAAATTTGGCTACCTTTTGATATTGAAATTTCAACATATTTAGGTTTTTATTTCTAGCAATAAGCAATATTAACTAATAAAAAAGGTTATCCAGCGTACGAAAGGGGGAAAATGCTTATAACAAAGTTCAGATACATTCCCTACTTCTTGAAGAACCCTCCCCCTATTTTTAGGGTCATCACACCTGTTTGTAGAAGCCGACCAAGAGTGAGAATTATTCCCACAATTTCGAAACCATATGGCATTTCTTTGCCCCTTATTTATGTGACTTCTTTGGGGGCTTCCCTTCGGATCGGATAGGATCCTTTGACCTTTTCTCTGCCTTTTCTTTCCTTCTTTGTCAATTAACTCGGACGCCTAATAAATCCATTTGGGTTTCCAATTTCAGTTGATCTCCACGGCAGCTAATTAGAAGCAGACATTGTTCCCACATTTCTAAGGGTGTAAAGCGAAAGACGATGCCTTTGAGGAATTCAGTTACATTCCGGCTTAGGGTCTTTAGTGGTTATTGAATGTTTGTGAGTTTATAGGATTGCACACAAAACCTACAGCTCTTAGAATTCCTATAGAATTGTTTAAGACTTATGTATCGGGCGTTCTTATGCTAAACTGAAATTAAATTGTTGTTTAATTCACTTGACACTTGTTATTATCATGTTTCTACCAAAGTTTAAAGTCTATTTCAAAGTTGAACAGAGTTTATATGGGTAAGAGCTAAGATGGTCCTTTAATTTTGGTCCTCCGCGCCGGTTGGCTTTAGGGAGGGTGAAATAATAGAGCGTTTTTCTTAATTTAAGCCGAGTTAAAGGAGTTTCTATTGCCTATAAACTCCACCTTTGACTTGACTGGATTTGACTGGATTATAGCCTTGATTCTGGCGACTTTCACTTGGCTGGAATGCAATGCGAACAAGAATCCGAATCCGTATGCGAATGAGAACGAGAACCAAAGCTCACACTGGAAACCCAATCGGTGAGCAGGTTCTCAGCCCGGGGGCGTGGCCAGCGGAGGGGTGGCGTTGGTTCCACCAGTTGGAGTTTGCCGCTTGAGTTGTGCCTTATTTTTTGTAGTTGTTGTAGTTCAGTTTTGGCTTTGTTTTTCCATTACTCTGCGGTTGGCCTTCACTGGCTTTGGCATCGATTGGGTGGGTTTGACCCACTGGAGTGGTTCCACCTTGGCTGGATTGGATTCCGCAGGTACTTGCTATAATACCATTGGAATAGTATCTACCTGTATACTATATATAGAGAGCCCGTTTGCTTTCGATTCTTGCAAGTATATGAGCACCGAAAGTTAATCTTATCGTCCTGCCCAGATAAAATAACTTTCGGGTTACGGTTATGATTTCGGTTTGTTGTTTTCGTTGTTTTTCGTTGCGATTTGATAAAATATTTGCGCCAACAGTCAGCAGAAGAGGGGTTTTTCTAAGTCCTAAGTGGGAAGAAAGGTCGTAAGATAGCTACATATTTGGCAATCTCAATGCCCATATTTATTTAGGTTTACTTTATATACTTGGATTTTCCAAGGGCTTCACAAGTCTGTAATCCATTTTAATCTAAAAAATCTATATAATTGATGAGAAAATAATCCTCTTCAAGCTATATTTCTTCACATTATAAAGAAGGTTCTTTAAAAATGTATAAAGAACTAGTGAGCAAGTAAACGTTTAAACATAAAAACACACTTAGACGAGTTAATTGATAATGAGTTTTTCCTTTTAGGAAACTTAGCAGTACTCAACTCCCCCTTTAAACATTATTTTCCCTCTCTGGAAAACAACTCTCAAAACATAACGAAAGCTAAACAAAGCATAAATACCAATAAATCGCTGGCTGTTGGCCATCAAACAAAACGAATCAAAACAATCGAAATGCACAGTTAAAGCCGGCTTCGATTCCCATCGCTTGCTCTGCTTGATTAACTGTTTGCCCGCGGAGTGTGTTGTCACCAAAGTGGCTTAAAAACAAAGTAAATAAAATGCCAAACAAATAAATAAACCGAAACTTGTTGGGTAGAAAGATATACCCGTACTCGTACTACATGTATACAGAGAGGGAGAGGGAGAGGGAGAGAAGTGACCGCAGACAGTGAGTGAAAGTGACAGTGAACTCAATTGACCTGAAACGAATGCGAATTACGGCGGAGCACGTGGTTGGCTCCAACTCCTCGCCTTTCCCCGGCATCCCCCGTCTCCCGACCGACCGGCCTTATCACCAACATTTATGGTAGATAAAAGCGCGTATAACCAAACTACTTAATAACGCTTGCATAATGCGAGCTGGCGGAGCACACAGCAATGTTTCCAAAGGCATAAAACCAAGGCTTCTTTTTTACGGGGTTTATATACACAGCGGAAAATATTATACAAAAAAATATTGTATACAAATATTATAAAAAGCATTTTACAGAAATACTAGTTAGTTTAGTTACTTCGTTTTCTTGAGAGAATAATCCCTTCTTATTCCTTCTCCAAACTCTTCCTTTTATTATTTTATTTTTTATTATTCTTGTTATGCCGATTAAACAACACACATTTTTTAGATACTCCAAAGAAAGAATACATTATTTTAGGTATATATATAATGGCCTGGAAAACTAGCATAGGAAAAATCAAGCAAAAACCTATAGTAAAAAAACATATACAAGCTGAAATGTGCTTTAATTTTTTCATAAAAATACTATGATCAATATCTTATTTCTAGAAGATTTTTGCTCAGTGCAGGCTTAGCTTTTACTTTTCTTCGAAGAAAAAAAAAAAACTTCCGCACTTCCTCTACCTTTTCTACCTTTTCACGTGCAATTAAGCAAAAGTGGAAGCTCTCGCAGCCGTTTAAATCAATTAAAATCTGTGTTACTCAATCACAGCGAATGAGTATTTCGCCCAAGTGGTAACCCCTCTTCCCCCCAAGGGTTCAATCAACTTTATGGAACCAGTTGTGTGTTGTGTTGTGTTGTGTGTTGTGTGGTTCCCTCGCCCCTCAGTTGACTGAATATACTTACTGACTTTTCGGCAATGGCAATTACGAGTTAGGGTTTCAGGTAAGCGGTAAGCGGCTTTTGTTGTCCAACATTCATTTGTGCGAGTGCAGTTTATGACGACGACGACGCTCCACTTTATACATGGCTTTCGGCCAGGAAAAGATGAAAGTTTTTCCAAGCCCACTCAACAGCAATTAATATTGTAACGTAACAAACACATAGAGACACAGAAAAAGCCACATTAAGTAAACAATTTCAAAGGTTTTCTCCTTCTCAATTTGTCAAGATGTCAAACGGGAAAGGTGACCAGAAAACAAGGGTCTTGAGCCACACCACTCGGCGGCTAATATCTCTGGGCATATCTCATGGCCCTGACTCACAAAGGGTGGGGTAATATCGCGACAGTTTCTGTTTACCCCTTCAGCGGAAATGTGACCCAATGGCGTGGCTTGCGAAATACGATTTGCGATTCAAGTTCGCGGAAAATTCATGGGGAGCTACGAAAAGGTATAATTTTCACACCGAAATTAGCGGTGTCAATTCTTTGTTTGGAGAGTTTAGCAAGTTTCTCGTTTCAAAAGAGGGTGTAGGAATAATTTTAATAATTTATTTAGCTTAATTTTGGGTTTGGAGGGTATATACGGTTTTTGGGAGCTCTAAAAAACATCAGACCTTTATAAAACCATTTAAAAAGGTGTGTAAAGTTAAGACAGTTTTATAAATAGTTTGAATTTATTAATATGAGAAAATAAATTCGTTTTAAAATTAATAATACCTTTCATTGAATTTATATTTGAATATTATGCACACAAAATAAAGATCTTATAAAATATAGAATAAGCATTAGATATCTCAGTCTCCCATACACTCTAGTTCCCCCCCTTTCATCTCTCTGTGTAAAATGTATCTCATAGATACAAATGCAGTTTCCCTGATCTTGGCCAAAGTGTCACATAATTACCCAGGCAGCAATTAAGCCCTGGCCAACAGAGAAGAAGAGAGTACAAAAGTGGGGGAAAAAAACAAAAGCAAAAGTTGATGAGCCGCAATATAGTTGGTTTCATTTATACCGCTCTTGAAGTTTTTCTTTTCCTTTTTTTACATCACGCATGATGGGTGTTAAAGGTTCAGGGAAATGGCCTTACGTTTTGTGTCTTTCTTTGGGGTAATTACGGAAGGCTTTCTTTAGAGTACAGTGAGTACAGTACAGTTGGGTTTGAGTGGTGCTTAGGCTGGCTTTTCTTTCTTTTTTTTTTCCACTCATTGTGAAACATTTCCCGGGTGCCAGCGACCTCGGCCTGGGAAATATATGTGTATATAAATAAAGAGCCTCTCGATGTCATATCATATCACCTAATGCGACTATCATATCGCATCGCCCCTATTGATAATAATTGGAGTGCTTAATGTGATTGGGAAAGCCAGAGGTTCAGAGAGATAGAAAGCACATTGGAAAGCGTTGACATTAATAGCCTTAAATGGGGACGGGGACTGGCTGCATTCGTACTTGGTTTTTCCCCAGCCGGCTTTTCTTCTTCTGCCGAACAGCTGTTGTGAGTGATGGTGACCCTGAGCTGCCCTTGTGTCCGTCTAATTTTTCCCCCCACAAATATGTTTTCAGCTGGAGATTGCTGGAGATCGCTGGAGATCGCTGGAGATCGCTAGAGACCCCCAGAGACAAACAGACATTCTCACTTGTTATTGGCTGCTAATTATTTGTGTAAACCATTCGCCAGCCTTTATTTTCCGCTCTTACTGCTAATCATATGCCAAGCAGCTGAGAAAGGTGCCGCCTTTCACTTGAAAGATTGAAAGAGCGAGAGCTCGAGTCTTGCTCGCTTGAAAGTAAATTGATATGGAATAATGAGAGCTGTGTGGAGTTACTCTAAATAAATATGATTAAATTTGGACAATAAACATGAACGTAAAATATTTGCTACATTATACTTATCATTCTTATTATTAACTCCTTTTGTTTGGGGAAATTATTTCTCCGTTTCCCGTGGATTTTCTGCGCTACCTCTACTGCTCCCCTTTTGTGTAACCATAATGTTTCTGACTGCACTTAGCTTAGCTTATTTCACATTTTTTCCACTTTTTTTTTTTTTTTTTTTTTGCATATACAAGTACATATTTTCCCCCCCCGTTTGGTACACTTCATTATGCAGATCTCTGGCCGCCCTTTGCTGGCTGCATGGCATGCATAATGACAACGTGTAATTTGGCCTTTCTTTTCTTCTGCTGCACATTTCTTGCACGTTTGTTGCATTCACATATAATTTTTTTTCTTCTATTTTTTCCACCATTTTTCACCTCTATTTTCCCCCTTTTTGATTGGAACCTCACGGCATCTCGTGGGTTGTTAAAGGCCTGATTGCAAATTATGGCTGAAAACTGAAAAGTCCGGGCGAAAAGTCAGGCCCCGGCATAAGGCATAAGGCATAAGGCGCAAGGCACAAAGGAACCCTGAGAAGGCGTGGCGCGGCTGCTTCACAAAAAACCTTCATATGATCGCATTTTATGCTAATTTACGAGTATTTTTCGCTTTTCAATTAATTTCCTCCCCAGGGGAGTGGCAGCTGATTCCATTATAATATGCATATACCTATATTATATATCCATACCTAGCTGTGTAATCTGTAGATGGGGGTATCGTGTGGCCAATTGCAATAAGGCGAGTGTTTATTTATACTCAAGAAGGGATTTGCTAATTGGTAATTCAAATGAGTGCGTGGCGAGCATGTGAACGAGCGTATGAGTGTGCCTTTGGTAATGGAAATCTATAAAATTAAATGGAAAATAAAGTTGAAATTCGATTTCAAAGACTAGACGGGAAGGTTGGGGGGCTTCTTGGTTGATTATTCAAAAAACTGCTGTTTAAAGTTGTTCAAATTAGTTAAGAAATACAACCGATTAGCAAAAGTTACTTAAAATTAGTTGAAATCCATCCACATAAGTAAAAGCCAATTGTTTTTTCAATTAGCGAAATAAACGAACGGTTAAATCAATCAATGAATGCCAGCCTGTATGAATGAATGAATGAATGAATGAATGAAGGACTGAGTGAGTAGTGAGTGAGTGAGTCAACTCGTTTGCCACAATCGGCCACGCTTGAATGGAAATGTTAATGAACGCGACAGGCAGGTGGATGGATTCCCCTCGCAACTCTTTATCTCTACCCTCTGACCTTCCAGCGAGTGTGTGAATAACTAGCCCATTCATGGATGGATATTCGAATGGGCCACCGCTCGATTATTCCACATTTTCGCATTTATCTGCACATTATTTTTGCAGCACAAGAGAAATTCGTTTTATTTCTGCACTCGAGTTGAATTTTATTATATATTTTCTTGTTTGAGCTCAAACCAAATATTGGCTCGGCCCAAAAAAATATTTATGCGTGGCTCTGGGGGGGGCGGCGGCACAGTGGTGTCCAAGTTAGTAGCAGTCTTGGCATGTTTCATTGTTTTTATAATTAAATATTCATTCAATGAACTTTTTGTACATCCTTAGTATTTCTTTTGATTGATTTATAGTTTTATTTTATTCGTTTTTTTGTTTTGTAATTTAATGTACGGTGTTTTCTTGGTATTTCTACTATTATTACTGCCACTATTTCAACCAGCTGTGTGGACTGTGTGTGCCCCTTGGCTGTCTGTGTGTACAGTCACTTTTTGCTGTGTCTAAAATTTCTAGTAAGCAAATAAATCGCATTGTGGAAAGGGTGGAAGAGGTGGAGGTAGGGGCAGGTAAACCAGCTGGAGGGGGAGAAGGAGAAGGAGGTGGCTGCCTGGCATCTCTTGTTTTTTTCGCTGTTATTTCTGTTATTTTTCTGTTCATGCTTCAGCGCGTTGCTGGCGCTTCAAAAATGGCAGGCGGACCATTGTTGTTGCGAGCCGCCGAACGTCGCATTTATTACAGGTGTGTCCCAAGCCTACCCCCCTACATCTTTGCGCCCCTCTGCGACCCCTCCTCGCTGCCTGCTCAGGTGCATAATCAGTGCGAATTTGTGTGCGAAATGAGTGCAACTGTTGCAACTGTTGCAACTGCCACTGTCCGCTGTCAGTTGATTTATCTATATATTAATGCATTATATATGCAGATATCTATATAGGCAAGAAGTGCCTGAGCACGAACATGGCTGGGGAAATAAAATATTGCCAGCCGTGCAACTTGTTGCCGCTTTTCCGACTGCCGTGAGGCAAGCGGGGAAAATTACTACATGGAAAAGGTGAAAAACTTTGTGTGTCGGAGTCTCATAGAATCCCAAACCAGTTTAAGCCACAATGTTAAATAATTATAAACCTACTTAAACAACGGGGTTACATTTTTTTTTTGGGGGAATGTGAGGATAGGGAGAACAGGGCTTAAATTAAATGATTATACTTAAAGTTGTCTAACTGTTTAACAGTTTCAAAAACCTATAACAAGTATTCGTTTTCATTTTAAACTGCCCTGAATTTAATAAATCTGTTGGGAATATAATTTTCCATGTAGTATTTTCACTCTGTTGGAATTCTAAAGGCATATAAAATTAGTTTGAAATGAAGTAAAACAAATTTTTCTTACTTAGCTCTGAATTAGTTTGCTGTTAGTTCCTTAGTTCACAGCTCAACTTGAAGCTTCTGGAAGTGGTTTTGCTTAGAATTCCTTTTTGTTTATTTATATCTAGAAGGCTTGTGATTTTGGTTTCATTTGTTTATAATGTCGATAGCACAATTTGTTTATTATTGATTATGTTTATCAATGGTTGTCTCAACTTCCTGTGTGAATTGTCTGGCTTGAAGTTTCTTTTGTTTATCTAAAGTTAGCTGAATACTTTTGATAAGGAGTTTTATTACTCAGCAAGAAAGGAAGGTAACTTCGGCAAGTTTAAATACTCTTGCAGTAAGTATTTAAACTTTGTTCTTAGATAATATAAATCTTGAGCGGAACATGTTTACATCGTCAAAATTGTCGAAAATTTTCAAAAAATTAGATATCGAGTTTTGAATGCAGAAAAAAAAACAAGAAGAAAAAACCCAACCAGACTGAAATCGGTTGAGTTTTAGCCAAGTTATGATAAAAAAAACTCTAAAGGTGTTGGGGATTTTTGAGGCAAAAATATACCCACTTTTTTCCTAAAAAAGAAAGGGGTTGCATCGTCAAAATTGTCGAAAATTTTCAAAAAAAAATTAGAAAACGAGTTTTGAATGCAGAAAAAAACAAGAAGAAAAAACCCATCCAGACTGAAATCGGTTGAGTTTTAGCCAAGTTATGATTAAAAAACCCTTCAAGGTGTTGGGGATTTTTAGGCACAAAATTTTCCCATTTTTTTTTTTAAACATATGTTCCGTGTTCCAGTGATTTCTTCTTAAATTTTGCTAGAAATTACTCCATATCAGAGATAATATTTGCGTTTCGCCACTCATTTCACATTATCTGCCGTAGAATCTTCTAAAAACCACTATTGGCTCCCAATGTCGTTCTGGGAGATAGTATTTCCGTATGCCCCCGATAAGACAGCCAATTCACACTGCAGTCTGATAGTGTTCCCGATAAGACTGTCGCATTGCATCACCGATAAGAGCCCCGAACAAATCAAGAATAATAATAATATTGACACTCGAAAGCCGTGTGACTAAGTGCGTTGAATCACAACTAAGATATATATTTATTTATTTTGTGTGTGTGTGTGTTTATAGAGCGGTGATATGTTCCTCAAATTACGATTAATTGGCAGAAGAAATAAAACTGAAAACAGTGCCGAAGCGTAAACAAAAAGACAAAAAACCATAATAAAAACTAACAATAAAGCAAATAATAATCAATACATAAATAATAAGCAGTGGAGCAAGTGTGCTTTCTGCCAAAAAGCAAAGACCAAAGATTGGATTTCAAGGCGAGAATGTTCGACGTGCCGCCCAAGTGCCCGGCACTGGCCACCAAGCTGGGCGGCCTCTTCGGGTGGCGACACACCTACAAGGTGGCCGCCAAGCACGAGGGGATTCCCCACGGCCAGCTCCACAAGTCCTACTCCCTCACGCTGCCCAAGAGGGCGCCCTCGCCATCGGCCTATTCGTGTGTAAAGGTAAAGATAAAGAAGCAATATATCACCATCACCCAGAGATGCATCCATAAAAGACACCCCAAAGATGTGCTCACTGGGAGAAAATCAAAGTTCTATAGCATTAATTTTTTATTTTGAATATTAAGGGTTCTTATAAGAGTCTTTTTTTAGAGTCTTGATAATATCCCTTCACATAGATACGAAGATGAATACTATTTAAGATTAGTCACAGTTCCGAAGAGCTGCAAATGCCGATAAATAATAAGCCATTCTCATTGATATACATAGCTCATGGCTCACATTTCTCGCTGTGCATAGATATATATTGTGTATTTGTGCACATGACATATCCAATCACAATCTCTTTTGGCATTCCTCCGGTTCGTTGCTGTTGGAGTCCCACACGACGACACTTGTTAGTTGTTTAGCCGCCACGCCCACATTTTCCATCGCTTTTTTATGATATATGAGAACGAGATCGTTGTCGGATCGTTGCCGCATAATTTCCATTGACAAATGACCATTAAGAAATATAATCAACAAGGCACAGTGGTGCCAAAAGTGTTGGTTTTCAAGGAAATTATTAAAATAAATACGAAAAAATGAATAATAAAAAAAAATAAATACAGAAGAATGAAAGAAAATTCCATTACCATTTACTATTTAACGAATCAAAATATTTCCTGTTTGTTTAATGTGGGTAATATTTTTGCATATTTTAAACGACTTTTAAAGATATTTTCCATTATTATTCTCCAAAAATAGTGTTTAAAATTGTTTCAATTAATTTAGTAAATTTAAATTCATCTGATGTATGATTTTCAAAACCCCCAATAAATTCCCACCAATTTTTAAACCGTTTTCGAGCCACTGTGTTGGCCAAAACTGCATTCTTCGCCGGAAAATCGCGATTTTGGACGCTGCAAACGCGTTAGAATGCCTGAATGGATGTGGATGTGCGCTCTTTGACCCACAAAAACCTGCAAACAACAGCAGCAAACACATGGGCGAACAAACCATGTGAGGAAACAAACCAAAAGCGACGACGAACAGAAGCGAAGGTGAGGGAGAAGCGAGAAATGGCCAAAATGATTGCGCCAAGTTGACGTTCGACGACGTTCCAGTTCTGCAGCTCGTCTCAGTCGTTGAGCCTCCAACTCCAACGCTTTTGACTGGTTTTTTGTTGGGCTCTTTTTGGGCTCTTTTTCTTTAGACATGATGCAATTGTTGTGTTTCTATGCACTGCACAAAATAAGACTTTGCTAATTAAAAGTATGAAGTTGCATAAATAAAGAATAAATAGAATCGTTGATAATTTCAAACACATCAAATAATATTTGTCCTTACTTCCTTTTTATACCACTTTCCCATCTTTCACTTGCAGCTTTACTTGTGAGTTGTACATGAATTTTGTTCTTATTTTAAGACCACATAATAGTATATAAATTATATAATATATGTAGTATAATAATCATACCCAGTTCCCATACTATTTTCCTCTCTGCACACTTGGTTGTTAGTGGCCGGCTTTTGGCATTTGGTTGTGGAATCCATCGGAATGCCAAAAGCAACGCCAGCTCCTTGCCTCGAAAATACTGCAATTTGGGGCGCTGGAGGTCGACGCCAAATGGCTTATTTGGGAACTGGCCCAGGGAGTTCAAGTTGAGCCCACGTGGGGCGAGATGGAGGGATTTGGAATTGGATTTGGATTTGGCTACGTAGCTTCGGTCACTGGAGTGACTCAACACGTAGAGTGGCTCTATGATCCATGCGGAAGCAGCACAGATGCTGCTGCAGATGCTGCTGCAGATGCCAAGATGATGGCCTATGAGAAGCGACTCCGCGAGACGATGCGTCTCCGAGATGGCTCTTTCAAGACTGAGGAAAGATTGCAGATATGGTGGAGCAGGTGGATGAGGAGCTGGTGGAGGAGGAGCTGGTGGAGGAGGAGCTGGTGCAGGAGGGATTGTGTTGGCAAAGACTTCCGCGCCACATGATCTCAAACTAAGGGGGAGATGGAGACCCTAGGTTTATCTTTATAGGAAGACACCAAGGGATTTTTTGTGGTAATTTTTATGGATCTTAGTTGGGTGTTCATTATTTTTATCACCCTGCAGGGTATTATAATTAATCAGAAGTTTGTAAAGAAGTGAAGGAGTCATTTCCGACCCTATAAATCATATATATTCTTGATCAGCATCAACAGGCGAATTGATTTAGCCGTGTTTGGTACAAAATTTTGTTTACAAAATTAAAACAAAATTAATTAAAAAAAGAGTTTACTTAAGTTTGCAGATTTGTTAAGCCTATTAAAACTAGCAAGGGAAAGCTTTCGGAAATAATATTAATACATTTTTGGCCAAGTTAAAGAAACTTCGGCTTCCAAAAGTTAGCTTACTTTCCGGTTTTTTGTTGAATTTTAATAAATAAATAATAAAATATAATATTTATTATTTTATTTTTTTTATTTTTATTTACTATTTCTTAGCCTATTTATTTTTGTTTTTAATTTTATAAGAATGATATTTATAAGATAGTTTATATAATAAAGTCATTCATTGACATCTTCAAATCGCTCGCCACACGAACGCTTACACCATAGGTGTGACCAGAGGCCGGACAGAGAAAAGTGTGGCATTAAATTACGTATAATTATTATTATTTATCATTATAGATCCCTATTTAAAACGAGTTTTCTTGTTACCTTGATGAATAAGGAAAAAATAGGTCAAGAACCACACAGCTTCATATAGCTTAAACCTCATATAAATTATTTATATGTATGTACTCATTCGTACTCTTATATAAACTCCTATATCTTATATATCTTTAAGAACCCCTAAAAAATCCCTTGATCTAATAAATTTCCCATTTTTCCCTCCCTTCCAGCCCGATTCCTGGGTGACGGTGACCCATCTGCAGACCCAGTCCGGCATCCTTGACCCGGATGACTGCGTGCGGGACGTGGCCGATGACCGGGAGCAGATACTGGCACACTTCGAGGACCCTGGACCGGATCCGGGCGTGGCGCAGGGCGGCGGCGACGGTGCCTCTGGCAGTTCATCCGTGGGCACCGGTTCACCAGACATTTTCCGGGATCCCACCAACACCGAGGCGCCCACCTGTCCCCGCGATCTGTCCACGCCGCACATCGAGGTGACGAGCACCACGTCCGGTCCCATGGCCGGCCTGGGCGTGGGCCTGATGGTGCGCCGCAGCAGTGATCCCAACCTGCTGGCCTCCCTCAAGGCGGAGGGCAGCAACAAGCGCTGGTCGGCGGCGGCGCCTCACTATGCCGGCGGCGGCGGCGGTGATTCCCCCGAACGCCTGCTGCTGGACAAGGCCGGTGGCCAGCTGTCGCCGCAGTGGGAGGAGGAGGATGATCCCAGCCAGCAGCTGAAGGAGCAGCTGCTCCACCAGCAGCCGCACGCCGCCACTGTGAACGGAACGGCGGGCAATCACCAGCCCTTTGCCCGCTCCGGCCGCCTGTCCATGCAGTTTCTGGGCGACGGCAACGGCTACAAGTGGATGGAGGCGGCCGAGAAGCTGCAAACGCAGCAGCAGCCCGCACACCACCAGCAGGCGTATCAGCAGTCCACCTCCGCCTCCGTCTCCGCCTCCGCCTCGTCTGCGGCGGGCATACTCGGTGCCTACTCGAGCAAATCCCTGCCCAGGGAGACCAAGCGGAAGGAGCCGCTGGGCCAGGCCTACGAATCGATCAGGGAGAAGGACGGCGAGATGCTGCTGATCATCAACGAGTACGGCAGTCCGCTGGGACTCACCGCTCTGCCGGACAAGGAGCATGGCGGCGGACTGCTGGTGCAGCACGTGGAGCCGGGGAGTCGCGCCGAGCGGGGGCGGCTGCGTCGCGACGATCGCATCCTGGAGATCAACGGCATCAAGCTGATCGGACTCACCGAGTCCCAGGTGCAGGAGCAGCTGCGACGCGCCCTGGAGAGCTCCGAGCTGAGGGTGAGGGTGCTCCGGGCTGACCGCCATCGCCGCCAGCAGCAGCGCGACTCCAAGGTGGCCGAGATGGTGGAGGTGGCAACGGTTTCGCCCACCCGCAAGCCGCATGCCGCCCCCGTTGGCACCTCCCTGCAGGTGGCCAACACCCGCAAGCTGGGCCGCAAAATCGAGATCCTGCTGAAGAAGGGCCCCAACGGCCTGGGCTTCTCGGTCACAACGCGCGACAACCCGGCCGGCGGGCACTGCCCCATCTACATCAAGAACATCCTGCCGCGCGGCGCTGCCATCGAGGATGGGCGCCTCAAGCCCGGAGATCGCCTGCTGGAAGTGGACGGCACACCGATGACGGGCAAGACGCAAACGGATGTGGTGGCAATTTTGCGTGGCATGCCAGCGGGTGCCACCGTGCGGATTGTGGTCTCGCGCCAGCAGGAGTTGGCGGAGCAAGCAGCGGCGGCGGCGGCGGCGGGTGATCAACCCACGGAGAAGTCAGCCTCCGTGGCAGTGGCTCCTCCAACGAAGGCACTGGACAATCCAGCTCCCGTGCCGGTGCAGAAATCCAGCAGCGCCAGGTCCTTGTTTACCCAGCACCAGCAGCAGCAGCAGCTGCTCAACGAATCTCAGCACTTCATCGATGCGGGCAGCGAGTCAGCAGCTTCCAATGTGAGTTTAAGCCAAGAGAACCCCCCAATGAACCGATTAATCCTCGATATTCGATATTCCTCCCTCCCACAGGACAGCCTTCCGCCCAGCAGCAATAGCTGGAATTCCCGCGAAGAGCTGACACTCCATATTCCCGTCCATGACACCGAAAAGGCCGGCCTGGGCGTCAGTGTCAAGGGCAAGACCTGCTCGAATTTGAATGCCTCCGGCTCGAGTGCCGCCTCTGGCGGCAGCAATGGCCAGCTGATGAAGCACGACGGCGACCTGGGCATATTCGTGAAGAACGTGATCCATGGCGGTGCTGCCTCCCGCGACGGACGGCTGCGTATGAACGATCAGCTGCTGAGCGTGAATGGTGTGTCGCTGCGTGGCCAGAATAATGCCGAGGCCATGGAGACGCTGCGTCGGGCCATGGTGAATACGCCGGGTAAGCATCCGGGCACCATTACCCTGCTGGTGGGTCGCAAGATCCTGCGCTCGGCCAGCTCCAGTGACATACTGGACCACAGTCACAGTCACAGTCACAGCCATAGCCACAGTAATAGCAGCAGCGGCGGCAGCAACTCGAACTCGAATGCCAACAGCAACAGCAACAACAACAACAGCAGCTCCAATGCCAGCGATAATTCCGGAGCCACGGTGATCTACTTGAGTCCGGAGAAGCGGGAGCAGCGCTGCAATGGCGGTGGCAGCGGCGGTGGAGCCGGCAATGAGATGAATAGGTGAGAAACGCCTCGCTTTCAGGCTTACACTCTCGGCTTCTATGCCTGCCTTGAGCATTGAGCTTTATTTTAATACACTTTTCGTATTACAGATGGAGCAATCCCGTTTTGGATCGTCTAACCGGTGGCATTTGCTCCTCGAACTCAGCGCAGCCCTCGCAGCAGAAGCTCCAGCAGCAGCAGCAGCAACAGCAGGCGGCACATCCCTCGCAGCAGCAGCAGCAGCAGCAGGCACAGTCTTCGCTCCAGCAGCGTCGCCTGCCGCCGGCGCCCATTTGCAACAGTGCAGCTCTGCGTAACGAGAGCTACTACATGGCCACCAACGATAACTGGTCGCCGGCGCAGCTGCACCTGCTCACTGGCCACGGCAACACGGCGCTGCTCATCGAGGACGATGCCGAGCCCATGTCACCGTAAGTTTTCACCTTTTTCCCAGGGGAATTCATTTACTAATCAATTGCCCCAAACCGAAACAGAACCCTGCCGGCGCGTTCGCACGATGGACAGCACTGCAACGCGAGCAGCGCCAACTCATCGCAACCGATGACCGCCGGCAACCAGGTTGGAGTGGCGGGAATCAATGGCGTCGTTGTGCCGGGCACCCCTTCCTCGGCCAGCAACTTCGATGCCACCTATTCGTCGCAGCTGAGCCTGGAGACCAACTCGGGGGTGGAGCACTTCTCACGCGATGCCCTCGGGCGTCGCAGCATCTCGGAGAAGCACCATGCGGCGCTGGATGCCCGGGAGACGGGCACGTATCAGCGGAACAAGAAGCTGCGCGAGGAGCGGGACCGCGAGCGTCGCATTCAGCTGACCAAGTCGGCTGTGTACGGCGGCTCCATTGAGTCGCTCACCGCCCGCATAGCCAGTGCCAATGCCCAGTTCAATTCCGGCTACAAGCATGCCAAGACTGCGTCCAGCATTGAGCAGCGCGAGTCGCAGCAGCAGTTGGCCGCTGCGGAGGCGGAGGCCCGCGATCAGCTTGGCGATTTGGGTCCGTCGCTGGGCATGAAGAAGTCCTCGTCGCTGGAGTCGCTGCAAACGATGGTGCAGGAGCTGCAGATGTCGGACGAGCCGCGCGGGCATCATGCACTGCGCGCGCCACGCGGTCGTGGCAGAGAGGACAGCCTGCGAGCGGCGGTGGTCAGTGAGCCGGATGCCAACAGTGAGTGGTTGTGGGAAGAAACCCTAAATCGTTTGTTGTTAATCCTCTTGATTTCCCTTTTAGAGCCCCGCAAGACCTGGCTGCTGGAGGAGGGCGACCACGAAGGCGGCTTTGCCTCGCAGCGCAACGGACCCTTCCAGAGTTCCCTCAACGATGGCAAGCACGGCAGCAAGTCGTCGCGGGCCAAGAAGCCGAGCATCTTGCGCGGCATCGGGCACATGTTTCGCTTCGGCAAGAATCGCAAGGATGGCGTTGTGCCCGTAGACACCTATGCGGTGACCATATCGCCGCCCAGTTCGGTGGTTTCCTCCGCCACCTCCACGCAGCAGCAGCAGCAGCAACAGCAACAGCAGCAGCCACAGCATATGCCCAAAATGATGCAAGTCCCCACAGCTGCATTGGCCGCGCTGGAGCGCAATGGCAAGCCGCCGGCATATCAGCCGCCGCCACCTTTGCCAGCTCCCAACGGGGGGATCAGTGCCGCCTCCGCCCAGTTGAATGGCGGCATCCACCAGAACGACATCTTCAACCATCGCTATCAGCATTACGCCAACTACGAGGATATGCAGCACCAGGAACAGCAGCAGCAGCAGCTTCATCAGTTGAGGTGAGAGATGGGCCAGCAGAAGGTCTACTTTTTGTGGCCTTCTTAGGCAACTCCTTAAGGTTGAAGAAATCTGTTGTTTAAGCTTTAACTAACATGCATTAAATGTATTTTAAGCACATATTTTAAGCCACATTTTAAATAATTTTATTAACCATTTAACTTGACATTATTTGTGTTGAATCTCTCTCTCTCTCTCTTTCTCTGTCTATTCCGTGGCTCTTTGTCTATGTTTGTTGTTGTTGTTGTTTTTGTGTAACTCACCACACCCGATTCCTCACACACACACACACACTCACATCTAACATCTACACTGGTAAAAAAAAAAAACATACAAATGAAAATGACAGTCGCGGTGACTCGATTACATCCATTACGGAAACGCTTTCGGAGTCAACGCTCGAGTGCATGCGACAGCAGGTGATACGGCAGCGCCTCAAGGTGGAGGCGGAAAGGTAACACGCCCAGAGGGAAGCTTGTTAAGTTTTTGGAGGTGGAGAAGCAAACACAAAACTAACACTTGACATGCACATTTTGAAATCTATCTAAACCTATAATGTACCCATGACTAATTCCGACTTTTCTCTCTCTCTCTCTTCCCTGCACAGTCGCCGCCATCAGCATTACCATTCGCAGCGCAGTGCCCGCTCGCAGGACATCAGCATGCACTCGACCAGCTCTGGCGGCGGCTCCTCCGCCCAGCCGCAGTCGCAGGCCAACGGCATGCGTCCCATGAGCAGCTACTACGAGTACGAGACAGTGCAGCAGCAGCGCGTGGGCAGCATCAAGCACAGTCACAGCAGCAGTGCGGCGGCGGCGGCCTCCTCGTCCTCCTCGCCCATCAATGTGCCGCACTGGAAGGCGGCGGCCATGAACGGCTACTCGCCGGCGAGCTTGAATAGCAGCGCCCGCAGTCGCGGACCCTTTGTCACCCAGGTGACCATACGCGAGCAGAGCGGCATACCCGCGCACCTGCTCCTCCAGCAGCAGCATCAGCAGCATCAGCAGCAGCAGCAGCAGCCCACCTACCAGACCGTGCAAAAGATGTCCGGACAGGCGCAGTACGGCAGCACCGCCGGCTCCCAGCCGCACGCCTCGAAGGTGTGACTATAGGTGCTGGCGCATGCGCGCGCCACTCGCGATGTGCTCACCAAGAGCGGATGCGGATCCAGAGCAGGAGCAGGACCAGGACCAGGAGCTGGTGCTGGTGCTGGTGCTGGGGACCATGGGGCCATTCTCAGCGAGGTTAGCGAGGAGGTGGAGGTCTTTTACTACGCCACCGAGTGCTGAGCTTTCATATATACATACATATATTATTTAAGTTAAGGGAATCTATTGTACACACCCACACCCACACACACACATTTGTAAACACCCCCAGGGTTGGGTTAAAATCGGAATAATCAGAATATATATATATACATATGTGAAATTGCGATTGGGTCGATCATAAATCCCTAGATGTATCATATTCGCGATGCAATATTTGTACATTTTTGTAAACCTCTCGATAACCAAATGGAAAATATTTATCGTATGCTAACGAATATAAAACCATCACTAAATGTAATTCGTGATATTTTTGTAGGCCACGAAAACTTATTGTATACTTTGTATTTGATTATAGACAGAGGAAATATTCAAGGGCAGCGAGTGGAGAGGAGCAGCGAGTAATTTGTTTTTAGATCTGAACACGAATTCAAACCAATTTCACACCCACCCTGACGCATACCTAGGCTAAGTTGACATAAATCACAAAATATACATGTATAAGAAGGAGAAAGCGAAGCCGAAGCCAAGAGAGTAGCGAGTAGCGAGTAACGAGTAGCGAGTAACCAGTAACATTGATAGTATTCCCTTGTAAAGCGCGACGACCGATCTGCGTCAGTCTGCTTAGCTTAGATTTAATTGTTAAATGGATCTCCGATCCGTGTTAAGCCCTAAGTCTAAGCCCAAGTCAAACCGCCTTTGTAAATAACATGTATTAGTGGAGCAAAGCCAGAAACCCCCCTTTCGAAATTACACAAGAGCTCTTGGGCCAGATCCTCTCTCTCCATATACGTATTCTTTATCATCATTTTTTTTTGGAATTATGTTTCCCTTTTAATTTGTACATAGACACTTGTTTGTTTTTTTGTTAGCTTTAAGGCGGTCGCCATTTGTGTGCAAACAGTGAGGATTTGCGAGACGCGAAAAGTAAAACTTAGAGCCACCCGCCTCATGTACCTCATGTTGGCTATACATGAGTGCAAAGTGAATCTTCTTTTTTTTTTTTTTTGTTCCCTTATATGCATAAGTTATATAGGAATCGCGAGCAGCCGACCTCTCACCCTCGGGAGGTCCCTAAAAAGACAGGCTTAACTTAGTTATACACACACGATACGAACCATTCGATTTCACACACATAGCTAGATATATATACATATATACGATATACTTCTAATTTTGTATAATCCTTAAGAGTAATTTGTGCGAATTAAACGCTAAACATTTCCATAAACACACAAACACGGCCTACATGGCTACTTTACCCTCTTGCTTTGTCCCACACTCGAGGAGTCCTCCTCCATCTGCTTGGAGGAGGCGGCTGAAGCAGCGGCGGCAGCGGTAGCGGCTCTCCGACGACGTGCGGGCCGCTTCGTGGGTGGCTTCGTCGGTGGCTTCTTGACCGCCGGAATGGGCAGCAGAACGGTGAAGTTCTGCAGCACCTCCGGGCACGGAGTCTTGTCCCAGTGCTCGCTGGGAAGGGTAGGGGAAGGGAGGGTTTAGGGAAGATACCACAGATCCCCCAGGACACTCACTCTGGCATGCCACTGGGCGGCACCACCACGTCCAGGACATTGTCTATCAGCCGCGACTTGAGCATGCGATCGTTGGCGGTGGTCGAGTGCATCGACGGCGACGTATTGATCTCGATCAGCCAGGGCTTTAGGTTGTCATCGATGATGATGTCATAGCCATACACCTCGAAGCAGTGCCTGTCGTTGGCCATCACCGGGGCCACAGCGTCCAGGGAGTGGCGGATGGTCGCCGAGATGCTGTGCCACAGCTTCGCCGAGATGCCCTCGCCGCGGAGGCTGTCCAGATAGAGCCACAAGTTCTGCAGCGGCCACTTGCCGCCATGTATGGAGTTGTAGACCTGCTGTAGGGATGTAGGAAGACGCCTTACGTCTCAGCATCTCAAGAGGTGTATCTTCCACTCACGTTGGTCTTCTGTATGCTTACGTTGGTGAGGTGCATGAACACATTGTCGATCTCCGCCTGATCGTACTTCTCGGTGCAGAAGCGACAGAAGCCCTCCCTGTAGAGGTACGCCTTCAGCGGGGAGAACGTCGTCACCAGGACGAAGAGCCGCAGATCGAACTTCTTGCCGCCGATGAGCAGCGGATTCTTGATGTACTTGGACACCACCACGCAGGTGCCGCGACTCATCTGCGGGCAGAAGGAGCGGGCCTCGCAGGCGTACTTCTTCAGCTTGGACAGCTTGTTCACCAGGAAGATGCCCACGCCCTGGGACTTGCTGCAGGGCTTCACGATCCACGTGCTGGATGGACTCTGATGGAACTCCTCCACGAACAGCTGGTAGTCGCCGGGCAGGACGAATGTCATGGGTATGATGTCCAGATGCTTGTACCGTGTGCCGCCAATGCCCAGCTTTGTGTCCGGCGACAGGGTCTGGGCCAGGGGATCTCCCCTGCGCTCGAGATCCTTGCGATACCGCTTGATGTTCTTGATCAACAGATCCTTGCGGGAGAGCTCAATGGAGTTGGGAAAGTGGTTGATGATTCTGTAACACACGAGGAGGCAGAGGATTACACGATTACACGCCCCATCAAATGGTGGGAAATGGTGGAAATGGCATAGAGGAAACCCACTGATCGGATCGCATGCGATAGGGATGATCGATCCCAAAGATGTAGCGACAGTTGTGGGTGCCCGCCCAGTAAAAGTTCCACTCGCCGCCAAAGGCCGGCACCTCCTGCCAGCCGCGCTTGTGGAAGTTGCTGACCAGCGCCGTCTTGGCCCAGTCCGTGCTGTAGCACATGCCAGCCGGCGCCTTGCTGCCCCTGGGACGCCGCCGCATCAGAGGCGATGCTGTGAGCCTGATGCACGCCGGTTCATCCTCGCTGCTGCTGCTGCCGCCGCCGCCAGCCTGCTTCTGGCGGAGATTCCGCAGGGCACTGCTTTGCTTCTTCATCGCCAGTCCAGACTCCAAATACGAACTAAGAATTTTGGTTCCCAATTTTGGGCTATTTTTGTGTTTGGATTTGACAATCCAGGCCCTGGGATATATCCTCTAGAGATGGCTGTTTCCAGGGGCTGAAAGGGAGACACCTCCTGCTCCTTTGATAAATACCATCACTTATTCAGTAATTCCTCGAACCACTGGTAATCTCTAGTAACTCCCTTGTTCCCTGATATATCTTCATAAATAACTATGTAAAATATATATAGATTATCCCTCCACTGATCGTTGTTTCAAGCAGAAATAGGGAGAGACCTCCTGCTTCTTTGAATAGTTACTTTAACAATTCCAACTCCTCGTAACCTCTAGTAATTCCCTTGTTCCGTAGACCCATTCGAGACCCCTCTGACTGTGGTCCAGAATACAGATTAAGCCCATTGGCTGGCCCACAGATCCGCTTGCATAATCCGGCGCCCGGATAGCGAAAGTGTTAATTCCCTTGAAGCTGCAATATTTACACAATTATACCCGGTTTTCCACGGATGATCGCATTTTGGGGCCTGGGTTCTAGGCAAAACCTCAACCTTTGGCGGCGGTTCGCAAAGTGAAACATTGACTTTGACACCGAAATAGTTTGTGACGGAGCCCTCCCTTGAGTAATTTCACACATCGCGGGGGACACACACTCACTTTTTTTGGGGGCGATGGGGGCGACAGAACAATCGCCGGCCATTGTAGCCGGTGGCCAGTTGAGGGGGTATAAAGTCGGGTCTGCGGTCAGCGGAGTTCATCAGTCGACGACTTGCAGTGGATTAGCTGGGACATCTTCAGAGAGCGCTCTTAACAACACCAACACCAACATCACCATCATCGATATGAAGTTCTGCGTGGGACTGGCAACGGCCTGGGTCTTGGTGCTGGCCCAAATTCAGCCCGGAGAGGCCACCTTTGGCAAGCTGAACCTCCTGCTCGGCGGAGGAGGAGCTGCCTCTGGCTATGGCTCCGGCTATGGCTATGGCCAGGGCTATGGGTCGGGCTATGGATATGGCCAGGGCTACGGCTCGGGCTATGGCTATGGCGGTGGCTACGGCTATGCGCCCGAGAACGTGGTGAAGGTGATCAAGGTGTCGGTGGTGCCAGGAGGCGGCGGTTACTCTGGCGGAAGCTATGGAGGAGGCTATGGAGGCGGCTATGGAGGAGGCTATGGCGGAGGCTACTCTGGCGGCTTTGTGGGCGCTGCACCGGCCATATCCACCTCGGCTGTGGTCACGCCTGTGGTTACCTCGGTGTCCACCCCGGTGGCGTCACCTGTCCTGGCTGGCGGTGCTGGTTATGTGGGTGCCTTTGGCGGCGGTCTCGGCGGCGGCATTGGTGGCCTCGGCGGCATCGGTGGCATCGGTGGCTTTGGCGGTGGAGCTGCCCTGCCCGCCTCGTATGGCTTTGGCGCTGGCTATGGTGCCGGAGGTGGCTTTGGCCTAGGATTTGGAGCACCACCGCCGCCCCTGGGCCTGGCTTCGGGACTTTGTTGAAGAGCGAAACTTGAACCCCTTTTTTTTTTGTTAATATTAAATAACGATTTGTAATGAAAACTAATAAAATGTATAAAGAAACGACTTGAAATGAACTGGAGCTGCAGAAATTAATTAAAGCAAAAATAAGATATTTTGGTTTTTACAAAGGGATTATATTTATAATATTTCCAATTGAAAAAAAAAAACATATTTTCTCTTAGATAATATGCTTTAATTTCAGTTAAATAAGAAGTAAGGGAATAAAAAACAAAGCTTTAGACATGTTTTACTCCAATTTATAAAGATACAACAGGAAAAGGTAACTAAAACTGGGTTCTAATCTTTTAAGCTGAACTTCTGGTGTGCAAGTATTCATTTCTGTGTTGGATTTATGCATTGTTTGAGTTAAATAATAAAAGAATTCTAGTTATTAATATATTTACTTTTGAATATGGTTCCTATTTCAATTTTCGAACTGTTTTCAACGAGGAAATCCCTGAATTAACGCCCAAAAGTGTGCAAGACTCCAGCCAAAAGTTCTTTTCACACTCTAAAAAAAATATATATTATATTTAAGCTTTATTTGTAAACCCCAACCATTGAGCAGGTAACCCGCTGCTGACTGTGGCAATTCCTTGCCTGGCAATTACAAAATGAAATTTCGCACCTAATTGAAGAAGTCGCCAGCCCCAAAAAAGAGTCACATACAAAATGTATTATAACTATGGGAAAAAAGAGAAGAAAAGCCCAGCCCATTCAACCCAAGCGGCGGCCTTGGAATCGCTCGTGAATGAAACCGAGAGTTGGGCCTGGGCCTGGGCCTGGGCCTGGGTCTGGAGATCCACTGCCAAGATCACCTGTTTACGCATTCAGTTAGCCCAACTGCAGATCGTGGCCAGGCAGGCAGGCCGGCCCTAACAATGCTGTTAATGGTAATCAAGTGCCAAAAGCCAAAAGCAGAGCCAAAGTCAAAGTCACAAGAGCCAAGCCCAAACTGTGCGCCCGAGAATGTGCGTTGGGTGCCTTCGTTTGGGTGCAAATTGGCTGAGCTGGACCAGCTCCAGACATACCACATATATACATATATATATATATATATATAAGTATATATTAGCCACTGGATATGCACTGAGCGAAAAGTAAGAGATTTTGTAGATAGTTTCCCTGACCTAAAACTGATAAGGTTAAGTTGCCGCAAGTTTGGGTAACAGAACGCTAAGCAAATAATTAAAATACTGGGAGAAAGGGCGTCTAATGAGAATAAAAAGCTCCTCACAAGTTCTGGGATCACTGCCTTAAATATTAATACAAATTATATAAATCTCTTAAGTCGTACAAATAAATTTCTTTGCGTGTATCTCCAGCATCGTCTTAAGAAAACAAAACGCTTAAGAAATACAGAAACACCAGTAAATTTAAAATAGGTAAAATAAGAAACAAAGATTACTTCGACCAGCCGAAACTTGTATACCCTTCCTTGCAGTTTGTCAGAGGGTTGATTGGGAAATGGTTTTATTTTGGTAATTTCAATAAAAATAAACCCCACTGGAGGTATTTTCTTATTATTATTATTATTAAAATATAGAACTTTAACTGCTTTCCATGGATATAAATAAAATATTTGTTAACTATTATTCTGGCAATGTCTGTTTAATCAATTTACAAACTGATAAGTTGGACTTAATTGGCATTAGTTTCTGTTGCAGATGATCAAGAAAGTATATACCTTAAGGCTCTGCAAACTCCTCACTAAAATCATTGTACCCACTGTTAGTTAGGGTACAAAATACAAAAATCTGTAAATGGGAATGTGTAAATTGGCTATGATTTAATATTTGCCATGTTCAGTCAATAAAAAAAAGAGGGAGGGGTTCCAGGGAGAGAGATAAAGGGAGAAATATGCAAAATACACAAAATTGTGGAGAATACAGTGCGTAACTAAAGTGTAAGAGCCGTGATGCGCTGTAAATGGTACTGCTTAAGAACTCAGGGAGAGAGAGAACCAAAGAATTAAATATTTCCCAAATATTCATGCTGCAAATTTGCATTTCAAAATTCCACGCATGTTTCTTTTTTTTTACCCAAATTTGGGGATTTTACGAGAGTCTCGTGTGTGCGAAAGAAACCAGTTGTTGAATTAAGGCAACATCCAAAATTTCGCCAGATGGAAAATCTTTTGTTCTGCTCTTCATTTCCTGTCCATATATATACACACATGTACTATATATGGTATATATATTTATTCTTTTTTGCTGACCTAATTTGCATAGTGGACCAGATCAATAGGAAAACAAAGAGCCGCTCCAAACTGGCATTTACACAAATGTAATATCTGGCGGAGGAAGAGGAGGAGGAGGGGTCTCCGCCTCAGACAACCCGGCAAACCCGGCAAACCCGGCAACGTGGCAACGTGGCAATGCGGCTTATGGGACGAGTTTTCGAGAGGCGAGGAATGAGGGATGAGGGATGAGGCGGAACAGCACAGAAATCTAAAATCCCAGATGAGCCACGATCTGGGCGTGCTTTAAATACTTGGACATTTGGCCATTTGGATATTTGGTTTTCGGTTTTTGGCTACGTGAAGCCATGCACAAGATTTCGGTGGCGGAATGAGTGACAATGCCAATAAGCTGGCTACGCACATGGGCCAGTGTGCACTGAGAGAAATGAATTAGACGGAGTTTACGGTAGAAATGTGATGGATTCTTCTGGCACTTTCAAGTAAAGTCTCTAAATTATCATTATTATTATTATTTGGTGGGCTAGATTTTTTTAACTTTTTGATTTCATTCAGGGTAATGTTTGGTTTTTTACAGAATAATATTAAATTATAATTTTTGAAAATGTATTTATTTTAAATTGTATTTCAAATTGATTATTTCCTACGAAAAATTGCATACAATTCATACATTCATTTTATTTACATAAAACTCACAAAGTCATCTTTAAGAGCCTGAAACTGAAAATGAACCCACAATTTAACATTTCCTATTTGTCTATGTACAAATAACAAATACTTGAAAATATCTACCGCACTTATTTACCCTCAGAACCCACAAAGTCTGGTCTTTATAATGCTCTTCAGGGACATCCTTGGTCTGAATTATAGTCAAAATTAAATCAAACATTTCGCTCAGTGCTAATGTGTGATTTTGGGGAATTACCTGAGCTTCTAGCGAATCCGTAACGCTCTTGGTCCGCCACCAAACTGTAGTTTTTAATATATTTATTTTATTTTTCTTATTTTCTCCTTTATTTTTATTGTAGGTATTTTTTCTATTTCTCGACTAGGGCTGTGTGTGTGTCTCGGGAGATGCGAGAAAATATCTCACTTGATGGTTAAGTAGTTGAGGTGACAGACAGCCGCTGCCCCGCCTAGATTTCGCTTACAGTGAACTATCAGTGGAGTGAACTCGATTGGGATGGGGTGTTTGAGTATTATATTAAGCAATAGTGCAATAAATGTGCAATAAATATAAGTTATAAACTTGTCGCACTAGGAATAAATAAATAAATAAAATAAGCATTTATTCAATATTTTGGCTCACTCCAATTTAATTTGCTTTGATTTTATGCTTCTCTATGGTAAATTATATGTGGAACTTGAAAGTTTCTGTTTAAATTTAGCTTATATATATTAAATAATATATTAAAAACATAAATAAAGGCCTGACAATATACTAACTTATCTATAAAGTTCAATCAATCAAAGTACTCGATAAACATTAAATAAAAGTCTACAAATACATTTTAAAAATACCAAACAAAAATTTCTTTAAAGCCACTAAAATCCCAAAATCAAAGTATTTCCCCCTCTCAGAGTCTCCCCTGTAGTTCCATTTTGTGGCTCATCTTGTGGCCGGGCTCATAAGTAACTATTTATGAATTAAGCAAACAGCTTTGGGGAAGCTCAGCTCAGCTCAGTTCAGCTTGGCGCGGCGCTGGACGAGATTAGAACCACACCAACACACGGGCACAGGTAGAGGCTCAGGCACAGGTCCAATCTTGGCTATAAATTAGTGCCCCTGCTCGATTTGGGCCATCAGTTGAGTTTCGTTTGGGTTCCCGGCAGCATCATCCCAGCATTAGCATTGTCCCCATTGTCACCATGAAGCTGTACGTCTGCGCAGTCATCGCCCTGCTGGCCCTCGTGGCCCCCACGAACGCCCTTTTGGGCGCCAAGCTGGCCCTGCTCAAGGCCATTACCGGTGGTGGCGGTGGCCTGGGCGGCGGCTCCTCCTCCGGCGGCGGTGGCTATGGCAGCGGCGGCTACTCCGGCGGCTACAGCCAGGGATACTACAGCCAGCCCAGCCGTCCCGTCTACAGCTCTGGTTATGGCAGCTCCTCTGCCTCCTCCTCCTCAGCTTCGTCCTATGGCGGTGGCTATGGCGGTGGCTATGGAGGTGGCTATGGAGGTGGCTATGGAGGTGGAGAGCAGGTGGTGAAGGTCATCAAGGTGGTGGAGCAGCCCTCGTACAACTATGGACGCTCGTCGGGCGGCTATGGCGGCAACTATGGCGGCAGCTACGGCGGCGGTTACTCCTCCTCGAGCGCCTCCTCCAGTGCCAGTGCCTCCAGCTACTCCGCTCCAGCTCCAGCTGTGACCTACTCGGCCCCAGCTCCTGCTGTGACTTACAGCGCGCCTGCTCCTGCCGTCACCTACTCCGCCCCAGCTCCAGCTGTCACCTACTCGGCACCTGCTCCTGCTCCTGCTGTCACCTACTCGGCTCCTGCTCCTGCTGTCACCTACTCGGCTCCTGCTCCTGCTCCTGCTGTCACCTACTCGGCTCCTGCTCCTGCTCCTGCTGTCACCTACTCCGCACCCGCACCGGCGCCTGCTCCGATCACCTACTCGGTGCCTGCTCCCCAGCCCCAGGTGGTGCGCGTCCAGGCTGCCCCGGCTGTGACCTACACCGCTCCCGCTCCTGTGCCTGTACCCGCCCCCGTGGTCCGCTACACGGCTCCTGCCCCCGTGGCACCTGTACCCATCTCGTACACCCCCGTGGCCCCGGCACCCATCTCCTATGCCCCGCAGCCGCAGGTGGTGAAGACCATCAAGCTGATCGTGGACGAGGATGTGGCCAGCCATGCCCCGGCGCAGGTGTATGGACCTCCAGCTGTCGGATCCAGCTACTCCAGTGCCGCTGCCTCCTCCTCCGCCTCAGCCTCAGCCTCCAGCGCTGGCTACAATGGCGGCTACAATGGCGGCTACAATGGCGGCTACAATGGCGGCTACAATGGCGGCTCCAACGGTGGCTTCACCGGCGGCTTCAACGGCGGCTGGAAGCGCGGTGGCATCTTCGAGAAGCTGGTGGGCTGCTAGGAGCCCCGAGGGAGTCCCCCACTCCATATGCTAACCTAACATAATCCAAGCCTAACCGTACTCAGCAATTTTTTTTCTAGTTCTAAATCGAATAATTGTACTTTTTTGTTATCCTAAAAAAAGAAAAAGGAAACCGAAACGATCGAATGTGTACATATATGAAAAATAAATCCACATACCCCAAAGCTTGAGCTATATAATTACGAGTTAGCTGGTAAATTAAATTGGTAAACTTAACCGTACAAAGTTAAGGTATAAAAGCAGTTTCTAGGAGATTATTGTGGCATTTAATTGGGGTTTTTAAATGAAAATTAACCTAGTTATTAGCTTGGATATACATATTTCACAGATAATAAATCTGTTATTTGTACTACACACATTCCAAATACGTTTTTTGGCCAACTTATGTAACAGTGAGAACCTCAGACGTCTTTTCGGGTTTTTTCATGGCTCCCCAGCATTGGGTTCATTGTGTTACTGATTCTATACGAAATTAGCACCTATTTGCTAACTCCCAACGAATCGGTGGCAATTCCAATATATACCGAATTCCGATTCCGATTCCGGCTCAGAAGAGAAGCTAACCCTGAGAGGTTACTGGGAAGATGGTTTAGTTTGAAGCTGAACACAGCTGGTTTTTAGGATATATATTTTGTATTCCATATTCTAATACATACAACAGTGTTTTCCAGATTTTACCATATGTGTGCCTGCTTTTAGGCTTTTCATTTCAATGCATTAAATATTTAATACAAACTTAAGAATGTAAAAGAACTTTAGGGTAAACGAATCTTGGACTTTAAGACTCACTGTATAAGGTTACATACATATATAATATGTATTATCTTTAAATAAAATCTGTGCATGCAATATCTATGTATTTCTATTTATTCTGTAATTAAATATAAAACCTCTGATCCCAATCAATCGTCGCATGCAATGCGTGTGCGTTTCGAGGGGCATTCGGAGTGCTCCCAGTCCCCCAAGTGTCACCATTGAGCATTCAGCCGAGACCAATAATTTCCGGCTGCGGGTGAGTATAAATAGTGGACACACCATCCAGGGGAGTGTTCCCAAGTCAAAATGCAGTGTCTCAGACTCGGTTTACTTACTCTGGCAGCGGTGTTAGCTGCTCAGGCAGGGGAACAGGAGATTCTCCCTTCCCTGGCGGCCCACGGTGCGTATGGGTGATATTTTATTTATAATTCAAATAAATGTTAATGTTAAATAAATCGAACCAAACAGCCTATGGCCCTGCCATACGCATCACCTCGGGAATTCTGCAGCTGGCCCCGGATACCGAGCAGCCCCACTTGCTGCTGGTGCCCCCTGGCCACTCCTCCTCCTCCTCGCTGGGCAATCCCTGGCCGCATTTCTATGTGGACACCTTGACCGCTTCGCACCTGCCGCACTCCTCGATCACACCTGCTGCTGCTGCCGCTGACTCGATCCATGAGCCGCGCATTTCGGTCAACGATAATGTCGACTTTTCGCAACCCAAATTGCCCCAGCCTCGGGTCGTTCACTCCCATGGACGCTAGAGCCCCAAGGCGTTCATAAAACTATGTATTTGTATGGCCTTCTTGGAACTGTTTTATATTTCTTTTATTATCTAATATATTTCTTTTTGTTGTCCTGAATTCGGGTATTTATTGTATAAACTTGCTTAATAAAAAGATTTTACTCATCTTTGAAAATATTAAAGAGAAAGAGAACAACTAGTTTGTGTGTGAAGTGATTTTTAAGCCAAACATATACCCATTTTTTTCTTAAAAAACTAAGGGGTTACATCGTCAAAAATTACAGATCGAGGTTTGAATGCAAAAATGTTTGTCTAATTAAACTAAGAAGAAAACTCCAAACCAGACTGAAATCGGTTGAGTTTGGGCCAAGTTATGAACAAAAAAACCCCTAAGGTGTTCTCGATGTTTAAGCCACAAAAAAATTAAGGGGTTACATAGTCGAAAATGTTAAGAATGTTTCAAAAAATTTGAAATTGAGATTTGAATGCAGAAATGTTCTCCTATAAAAGCCAAGAAGAAGACTGAAATCGGTTGAGTTTAAGCCAAGTTGTGTGATCAAAAAACCAATTAAAGTGTACGCTTTTTTAAGCCAAAAATGAAGACCTAGTAAGGCTTAAATGATGTCTTATATCTTATAAAACCTTACATTTAATGCACAAGGAAAATGTTGCTTGGAAAATGTTGCCAGAAACATGCTGATTTGATTTTCCCACAACTCCCCTTTGGCTTTCAACCCATTAAATTGATTATAATATTTCCTAATCTTCTTTGATTTAACTTAGTTATTTATTTAGATAATCGTTATGTAACAACAAATTGCAAGGAAACAAAAAAAAAAAAAAAAAACAAACAGAATCTCTCGCTATAAGCATAATCTTTGAGCATTTTTCTAGGTCTTGGCGACAATCACAGTCTTAGTAGAGGTGCTCCAGCTCCTGGTGCTGGTGCTCCAGTATCTGGTGCTCCACCTGGTGCTCCACCTGCTGCTCCAGCGCCTGGTGCTGGATGTGCTGCAGCTCGTGCTCGTCGCGGTCCTTGAACTCGTACAGGGTGCTGTAGCTGAAGGCGCCCTTGCCGTGATCGATGCCCGGCACGGCCTTGTGCTCCTCCTCATGGTCGCCGGCGTCCTCGTAGTGCGAGTGCAGCTCGCTGGCCTCCGCGTACTCCTCGCCGGCATCGCTGCTGCCGAAGTCCGAGGGGAAACCAGCACCGTCCTCGCTGAGATGGTCGCCCAGCGAGCCCAGGTGATCCGGCTCGCCGCCGAACTCCTGCGAGCCGCCGGCGGAGCTAAAGTCCAGCTTGGACAGGGCCTCGCCGCCGGTGAGGCCGCCGGCATAGTGGCCCAGCAGACCGGCCGAGTGCACGATGCCCGAGGAGAGGTCCTTTTCGTCCAAGGGATAGCCCTGGATGCCAGCGCCCAGCAGCAGCAGCAGCAGCTCAGCTCCCAGCAGGATCATCACATTGATGTGGTTCTTCAGCATGGTTTTTCTAGGGGTTTTTCGCGGTGATTTTCTCGGGGATTTTCTTGGTGATCCTTTCCTTTCTCTCCTTCCTTTTCCTCTCCTTTTCCTGACCGACGCGGCGAAATGTTTCGAGTCAACTAATTTACCTCTCCCAGCTCCGTTTCGTTTTTATACGCTGCCCGTTCGCCGCGGCACATACATTTTCCTGCATTTTCCAGCCACACTTTGGTGCTTTTGTTTTCGCCAACAACACACAAATGTTGCAACGGACATCTGCCTCCTGCCCCCTCACTGGCTTGCAGCTGATCATTTGCTGCACTTACACTCGCATTACGTGGACGTGGACGTCTTTGAAAAGCCAATTGCAACGGTGCGTATACGTAATCATTTTCGTCTTCTCCCATCAATTTTCGAGCCAGTTCTCGGCGGCAGTTAACATTGGTTTGTATTGCATCATTTTTTTTGGCATCCCTGCCCCTGGGCCTTAACCCCAGCCCGGGGGCCTTCTCCAAGACAGATGATGCGGAAGCCGAAAGGCGTTTTGGCACAGACCAACTAATTGGGTTTATCAACAGCGAGGATTGGAAATAGAATGGCAAACACACTGGCCTGGCCCCAAAGCCCACCTGTGCACACCAACCACCAACCAAAGGGGCAACGCGTTGCTCTTGGCCCGGAACAATGCAGTGAGAGGAGGTTCATTGTGCCACACGCAAAAAAAAACCAAAGAAAAGAAAACAGAGGCTCGAAAACTGCAGCCAAGGGGAAGATAATTAATTTATATATTTAAATATAAGATAGATACCAGCTTAATCTGCGACTAAAATGAATCACTTTTAATATACTTTTCATATATATTTAGTTCCTCAAAGCTTCTATGGGGCTACTAGTTCAAATTATTACCATTTTCCTATTTTAAAATATTCTTTTAAGCCCAAATTGCTTTGAACTCTTATTTTACTTACATAAAACTAAACTACTACTAAAACTACAAATTTCTATATATATTTATTTCTTCAAAGATTCTCTGGAACTTCTATTTAAATTATTCATTTAATTCTTTTAATTACAAATCTGTGATAAATTACTTACACTTACATAAGGCCATAACCAAGAGCCACTATTTAGCTGTTAGCCTGTAATATATAGAGCAATCTGAGTGATTTTCGATTTCATGAGACTCTCTCTCGGCAATTAAAAAGCACCAGAAGCCATCAGAGCGGATAGTCCGTATATATATATATATGGGTATATAGCTGCGTTTATGACTGAGTATATATCTGAGTCCATGCCAGGGTATTACAGTACTCTCCATTCCATTCCATTCCACAGCAGGCTGCGCGTGCGCCTGCTCCTGTCCAGAAATATGGAGCACCACGGAGCTGCCCCCCGGGGAAGATTGCAAAAGGTGGAAAAGCGAAACAAAACAGCAAACGCTGTACGTACAAACACCTGCTGTTTGTCGACAGTGCCCGCCATCAGTATAAAGCGAAATGTGCGAATAATTTGCCAAAAATTAAACACAAAGATGGGTTTTCAACAGCGAATAGGGGATGCTCTTTAGATGCATTGTTTTTCAACATAATGAGCTATGAGATACTTAATGAGTAACAGATAGAAGAAACATGAATTTAAAGCTTTGAAATTAAACGGCAATTGAGATTTTGTAAGCAGTTATATCAAGTAACACATACAAAAAAGACCTTCATAAAGGGTTCGTAAATTAAATAAACATTTTGGATTTTTGGTATATAAACTCTTTAATTTTAATTTATAATATATTATAGATTGTAGAATGAATCAAGTCCAAGGCACACGAGGGGCCTTACCAGCAAAGCCACACGTATCTTTCGTTTCAATATTTTTAATTCTGAGATATAATATAAAATAATAATATATATAAAATAATAGTATATATAAAAAAATAATATATATAAAATAATAGTATATATAAAAAAATAATATATATAAAATAATAATATATATAAAATAATAAATAAATATTAAATAAATCAATATATTCCCCCCTAAAAATCACATTCTTACTTATTATTTTCCTTCCAAATCAAATCTCCTGTCAGTTTTTAAAAAAGTTCAT